>JAGDQP010076778.1:0-10019 GCA_022664845.1 Lepisma saccharinum
ATCTTTCAGCATCATATGGAGAATATCTTAGATAAATTAAGATCTTTCACTTTCCAGAAAAATATTTGTGCGTGCGTGCATGTGATAAACGTAGATATGAGTATGTTTTGTTCCAAACGGCCAACATATCTAACTTTGGAGAGTGTTGGTTTCGAATTCGGGAGGTCCTCGGTTCGGTACTAGCGGTTGACTGTTCTGACTTAGGATTTCCCAGTGTTTTCCTCAACCACACCAGGTATGTACCGGGATGATACCTTCACTTTACGTCCTGGCCGACTCCCTACCGCATTTCACAAAACCTTATCTTGGAGTGATCCATAGGTGCCTAAAAGCTATAAATAAGATGCAAAACCAACGAGTAAAACCTGTCGCTCTGTGAATCGGCATATTGCTTCTTAATGCCGTGTTGATGGATCGACATGGAGACCGAGATCGATCAAGTGGCCGTAGCTCAGTTCCTATAGTGTTGGCTTAGCAATCGCAAGCTTTTAGTACGACCATCTATCCTGACTAAAGTAGTACCGGGCAATTTTCCTCACGACACGAATAAACTAATGTTTATAACAATCTGCAGAGATAGAATAAACATACACACACTCACATAATGACAGAAAGTGTGTGTAGGAGAAGGAATTAGTAAGAGAGAAAGAGAAAAAATAATAATTAATGAAGTCATGGAAAGAAAGAGAAGGATCAATGAAAACCTTGAAACTAGATTGATGTATTATTACCTAAAGAACAAAAAGTAAACACAAGGTTTACTTTCTGATTCTAGCTAGTGATGCTTCTTTTCTCTCAGACCCACGGAGAATTTCTGATTGAGTTCCGTAAATAGTTGAAAGTATCATTTTAGTCGAAAAAATACGGCGCAAACTGCGGATCGAACCCGGGTCAACGGAATGAAAGATCAAGACGAAACCACTGCACCACACATTTCGCTTCTAAAATTCTACGCAACACATGTTACAGTTGTTCTGTGTTAAAGAAGTACAAGAAAACTGGAAGCTTCAGGTCAATGACTTCGTATTTGCACTGTTAATACACAGATACTTTAGTATGAATCTTCCAACCAATATTCGTTAATCGTCGTCGTCTTCTTTTTCTACAAGGACGTTCCTACCAAAGGGAATTCGGCTAGCTGCTTCCACATTTATTAGTATTCGACGTTCACAAACAGAAATGTCGATTCGATTGTTCATTTTTGCCTTGTAAAAATATCTTCGGCAAGAAGAGGGATCCGAACCTACATTAATCACTTTCAATATTCAGTAGTCTGACGTCGTTCCACTGGACTAATGTTCTTAGCTGAAGCTATTTCTCCATAAATATTATTACTACTTTCAGCGGCCGGTTTCTCAAAACTTTTTAAACAATTTTACTAGTCTCTACACTATTAATATCAATTCACTTCACAAGTCCCTGTTTCTCAAACTTACAGTTGTAAAATACTAGCTACAATTCAACGGACTAGTATCACAATGTGACTAGTATTACTAGTGATTCTTTTTCTCGAAATAACAGTGTAGTCGTCTACACTTGTAACCCGCAAGTAAATGTCCACAAGTATCTGCAGGCTTTTTAGCGTAAGAAGATGGATCGTTACAAGCCAAGATTTACTTTTTTACTGGATAAGTATAATTGATAAGAGTTTGGAAACGGAATTTCGTGCATACATTTTTCAAATGGATTCTAATTTTATAAAAAAAATAATATGGGATAGTATCAAGTAATTTTGATACTATAAAGTGTTTTTAGAGGTTGTATTGAGGATCTAAAATCTGAAATCACACCGTTAATAGTTTCTAGTACATGACATTTCTGGAATAGAATAATTGCTTTCAGTTAACTTGAATCTGAAATTATTTGTAATCAGTTAGTAATGCTTATATTGAAAGTATGCGTCTGAAATATTTCACTGTGGCAAGTCTTGATTAGCGTATACATGCACGTAGGTATTAATTTGTTTCGAACTATACAGTTCATAATCATATTTCATGTAAACTTGTATCAAAAGATAACTTTTCATTTGAATTCTAAAATGATTCCAACTTTACTCAATGTTTCAACATAATAATGTTTTTATTGTGTTGCCTCATTTAAATGTAATACTCTTTTCCTTGTTTTGCTTCTAAACAGAATAAGAGAAGACAATTGGGTAATATTTGTTTTTAGAAGTAGAGCAAAAAGTTGTTTTTTGTTTTGTCTAACTTTGGTTGGCTTGCAATTTAGATATGTAATTCTTTATGGCTAACCTAAGTTGGCTCATCTTTTCGTTTATCATCGTTCGAATATGATTTTACTTCACTATACTTTTTGAGTTGAAAAGCATTCATCATTTTACGAAGATATACATTTTGCACGAATTAGAGTCCTGCAAATCCAGGCCCGCACCAGTCCCGACCGACACGAGCATCTCCTACCTCGTTAATTCATCCTGGTTGGCCAGGTGGTTAACGTATTGAAAAGCTGATCGAACCTGGGAGTCACTACTTTTACGTTGGTTTTTTTTTAAGAAAATTAACTTATTTTTTTTTTCATGAACACTGAGACATTCAAAATGTGAGCGCAATCTTTAGCAGCTCTTAAAAAGTTAAAGTCCAGAAATTCAGGTAAATGGCAACCTCGCAACAACATGAGTGACCACTGGGCGGGTTTAAATACAATGGGTGTATTAGTGCAGTTTTTAAAGTACTAATCTTTGTGAAGAAAATAATGTTTGTATATCTAGTCGTGATGTAGCAGAAAAAATGTGAATAAAATTAATTACAACTATTCTTTTGTTATTAGTGGCCGTAAAATAAATTACAATACAGTGATGTTGCTATGTAATCATTAGCGATTAAGTTTTGTTCATTCCCACTTGGGACGTGAAATACTGTTTTTAAAACCTTTAACATATTATATAACATGCTTTTTATACATATAGAATTTAACAAAATAGTAGTCAATAGAAGATTAGCTCATAAATGCACGAAACACTGTAACTGAAACAAAAATCAGTTCTATATAACTTTACTTCCTTTTATTTCAGTAAGAGTTGAGCTTCAAGCTTGTTTACCTGATGTCTTCGTGGCCGTGCGGTCTTGGTCACGTTAATTTCCCCGCCTTGTCGTCCATAAAGCTGGCGACGCTAGTTCGAATCCCGAAGCTTGCTCTTCTTTTCTCACAAATCTCCGTCATCTATGTTCGTATTGCATGGACGTATTAGTTTGATTCCTGTCAAATGCAAAGAAATCTGACAGCGATTACCATTCCTTTAATAAGAGTTAACCATTTCAAGGTTTAGTTTAATAATTATATCGACAGTTTAATAGTCATATCAAAATGTTTAGAAAAGAACAGATTAATCGATGTCATATTCGCTGACGTCAAATCTGCTTTACTGTAATGTAATCATTTGCATAAATTCGTAAAATGCAGAAGGCTAACCAAATTAAAAGGGGTTTTCAATTTTAAACACCAAATTAGAAACGGCTGGATAAATCGAGATCGCTAAACCCAAATTTGAAGTCAGTTTCTCTGTATCTGTTTTCGTTTCGGCACTAGCCTCCATTGCAAATGGAGGAATCAAAATTAAGAGGCCCTATATTTGAAGGTACTTTAAATGTTTCATTCGAAACGATAGCTTTGCAATTTGTTATCAATAACATAAATTGTATCCCCCCCCAGTGTATCTCTATTAAATCCGTCCATGCGCACAAGGTGTTTGTCCACCACAAAGCGCACATGGCATGAGCAGGGATCGATCCAGAGCAGTGTTTCTCAACCTTTTTCATGCCGCGACCCCCTTCTAAGGTGGCTTCTACCCGGCTAGCCCCAGAAGTACTTTTCTTGTTTGTAATGAGCGAATTTATTTAACGTTGTATTAAATAGCCTCCTGAAGGCTTCAACACACACACACACACACACACACACACACACATATATATATATATATATATATATATATATATATATATATATATATATGTATACTGTTTATTTATTCGTGTTACTGAGAAACAGGCCTGTAAACACGAAAGTTCTAAAGTTATTTTCATGAATTTTTCTACAGTTGCTTACACTACCCTTAGTTTTGATACTGAGAATAATGTTCCTAAACTACATTTTAATCCTCTTTTCGGGAATTCAAACTCAAAAGTGAATCTCGCTTATGGGAAAAACAATGTTAATTCAGAAGACCACTTTTTCTTGTCTGATTTTGTTAATTAGTACCAACACATTAAGTCAGACACCGATTTCTGTCTATAAAATATTGTAGCATCGCTCAATCTCGATCTTCTTCACTTTTCAGTTTGGACTACCAAAAGGTGGTTAATTTTATTTTGTAAAAGTACAGGGGTTGGACAAAAAAATCTAAAACGTTTGAAAAAGTGTGAAAATCATACCTAGTATGGTGTGGGGCCTTCTTTTGCGTGCAAAACAGCTTGGATCCGACGTGGAATGGACGTATACAGCTCCTGAATCGTGGTGTGTGGAATGTTGTACCATTCTTCCTCCAAAATAGGCTCCAGTTCCTTAAGGGATGATGGTGGAGGGTAATGAGACCGAACATGTCTTTCTAACACAGACCACAATGGCTCATTGATGTTCAGATCTGGTGATTGTGGGACCCAGGGGAGGTGTCAAACCATGATTGCACCGTTTTTGCAGCGTGACAGGGTGCCAAATTATCTTGGTAGATCCCATCACCATCCGGGAACAATGTGTGTGCCTGGTCCCCCAAAATGGCCTCATACGCCTTAGCATTCATCATTCCATGCAGGGCTATGATGGGACCTGCAGAAAACCACGATATCACTGCCCATACTGTAACAGAACCACCCCCATGCTTTACAGTTGGGCGCAGACAGTCTGGATCATAGGCCTGCGACGGTGTTCTCCATACGTAAACACGACCGGTTGTTGGAAACAAGGTGTAGGTCGATTCATCGGAATACATTACGTGTTTCCACTGATCAAGCGTCCACTCCTTGTGGTCCTTGCACCACTGGATACGCCGCTTCGCATTTACTGCTGTGACCAGAGGTTTGGCGTTCGCGGCCCTGCCATGAATTTTCATTTTATTAAGTTCCCGTCGCACTGTTTTTGATGAAACCGGGTTCTGTAGGCCGGAATTGAGTTCAGACGTAATTTTCATTGCAGTGGTCTGCTTTTTAGCTGCTAGCTGCTACAATCCGTTTTAATGCCCTCCTGTCCCTATCGGACAGGATTGTCTTTCGACCACTGTTGTGCTTTGCAGACGTTGTTTGCCCATGCATTGTGTATGCCCTCGTGACATTGGACACAGTGCCTGTCGATACCCCCACAATGGTCGCCACTGTTGTCACTGAAGCTCCAACCAGACGGGCACCAACGATCATGCCTCTTTGGAAGTCTGTCAGGTCGCCCATTTTACCGCACCACTTGCACACCACGACACTCACAGGTGAACTGGGTACTGCTGACGGTAAAGGAAGGTCCACATGACACATTGAAAACAAAACACGATCGGCAACCGCAACACGTGGTGTACAGTGGCGGGCCACACTTACGTGTCCTGTATGAAATGTTTTTAGAATGTTTTTGTCCAACCCCTGTATTTTCACAGTGTTAAAAGGGGTTTTTGTGATCCATTGTAGCAAATTTCATGGAAATATCTGGAAAACTTCCGCTTTTATCGGTCTGTTTATCAGTTACACGAATCAATAAAGGTAAAGATAAAGTTATCGCCTGTGCGATACATACGCGCCGTGAACAGCACATGGGGTATGTTGGGGTAGCGCTCCATATCTCGACCTACTGTACGAAGTGAGGTGGAGTGGTCAGTAACACGCTCGACCGCCTTTACCTTTCAAGGTGCCCAGGAGTACCAGAACACTCTGGTACTCAGTTTGATACGAGGCTGAGTGCACCGCAGAGCGTCCGGCATGGGAAGGATGGGTGCCTAACTTGTGACTGAAAATGTATCACAAAAATTGAACAGGATATTTTGAAATTGGTTAAATCAAAATAGGCTCAGATTGCGCGCTATCATCCTTACAATACAAACTGTCAAAAGTTAAAATTTGTGTTACGTTCAACTTGTCATACTGCACGAAGTGTATTAGAACTTTTAATTGAAGTTTTAACTTCTCAATTTGCTAACGACAATTTTCTTTTGGTGATGTTAGATTCGTTCAGGCTAATTCACGTTAAAATAAACGACAATAAGTGATCGTATTTTAATGTGGCAATACTTACCCTAAACTGGATTTATTCCTAAAACTGCCATAATATATTCATTTCATAATTCGACATGACAAAAAGGACACGCATACAAATGTGTTTACTTAGCACACAATACATACAGACAAAATGTAACACATAGACTCAGTGTTACAGTTTTCTCGCATTTGAACTTGGTTATTCATAGCTGTTAAGGTCGTTTGCAAAATGGATTAGGGGAAATGCGCTGGGCATTTCAGTAGTGAAAACAACCCACCATGGGTTCGAATCCTGTTCAAGCTAAAGATTTTTTGCAAAGCAATAGTGAATAATGTAATCATTACTTCTCATACAAAATGGAAAATATTTCCGACTGGTGGATGAAGCACCTGAGTCACTAAAGATAGAAAGACGATTTACGAATGTTGGTAGGAAAAGTCCAAATCAAGTCCCAGGGGGGTAAGAACACGTCATTAATCAGAAATATGCACTTTTCCTGTTATTATTCTTAGAAAGAAACACTATAGCATTTGTTAGACACGTTTTGGGTAGAGATTCACCCGTGGAGTATCGCTAGCGTGCTGGACTTCTAATTTGAAAACCTGGGTTCGATTCCCCACCAGCCAGTTTCTTTTTCGCATACACTGAAGTATTCAAACAGAGATTTATCTTCGGGTTGTGGAGAACTTACAACGCATCACTGGTCATAATCCGAGCAAATAGCTTGTGTGCTATAAGGCATAATGATAATCTAGTTTTCATGTTTTTCATTGGTCTTCCTCTCTTTCTTGATGTATTGTTATCGTGTCTTCGCTGCGTCTTTCTCTTCTTCTTCTATTTTTATTTTTTCTCTTACTTTACACAAACTCTCTCTTTTTGTGCGTGTTCCAAAGCCAATTCCGTGCCACTTTTGATGACCCTTTGATAGGGCCAGACCCAAACATAAGTGACCCCGTAAACCGATTGACCCGATCTGGAAAATCTATGAACTGGGAATTTCGGGAATTACAAAGTATTCCGAACCAGTATGTTTAATAAGCCTCACCGAATTTGCAAAACTAGCCCCGCGCAAACAAAGAATGTGTGTTACACTTTTGACATTATCTTAGATATGTCTCAAAACTCTGGAGTTTCACTGGAATCATTAGTATTTAATCTGACCACCAAGTTTGTTCTCCATTGTGAAAGTGACTTAATGAATGTTTGAAGCACCCTTTATATATTGGAATAACCCTGAAAAGATATATAATCCAAAAGTTACTTCTCTCTTGCTGTTAGATTTGATTTGTGGGAACTGAACTTTTTACTCTGGGAACTGAACTTAATATTATAACTACGTTTAAATTCTAACTTTTTATCTGTACTTCTCCTCCTCCTCCCCCTCCTCCTCCTTCTTCTTCTTCTTCTTCTTCTATCTCCCCTTTCTCTCTCTCTCTCTCTCTCTCTCTCTCTCTCTCATTTCTCTGCCTCTGTCTAGCAGATATACAATCGGTTTCAATGTTTCATTGTATGTGTTAAAATTTCTCCCTCCATCAACTTATGTATATTGATTCGTCTCGCCTCTATTCTTTCATTTTATCGATATAAATACATGTCTATTTTGAAAAACAAAACGTGTTCATGATGTTTGCTGATATCAGTATGGGCGAGACGAAGGAAGGAGAAAGAGGGGGTCTGTTTACCAGACACGATTATGGGATAAGAAGGTGTCACTTGGCGGGCATTCGTTGTCGCAATCTTTTTTATGCGTAGTGGGAAAACACTGGGAAAACCTGTCAGGACAGTCAGCCGCTAGTACCGAACCGAGGACCTCCGGAGAACGAAACGAACGTTTTACCAAGTAAGGTACGGCGCTCGGAAGAAAGCATACTCGTTTCGATGTTTATCACATGCACGCACACACAATATCGTACGCACGCACATACAAAATAACGCAAATAACAACATAATATCAGAAATTATAAAGGATAGATATCGTGCCCTATTTTTCAGAACTGATAGAAACAGACCTTTTCTCTTGTCTTTCAAGCATAACGCTAGTGTTCTATGGAATTCATTAAGAAAGAAACCATAGGTTTTAAAGTTCATTTTTGATTCTCCATGTTCGGTAAGGATCTTTTCTATTGGACAATTTGAATTAAACTCTTCAATACACTTCAACTAGTGGCCCGCCTAAAATAAAAATGGTGTTAGGTTTCCTGTTTCGGTGTTTGAAATACGACTTGCTTACGTTTTTTTTATTATTTGCTAGACACTACAAGAAATCATGAACATCTTTTCAGAACCCAGGACATGTGATAATGTTTCCTCTTAAAGAAAAGAAAATTCCAACCCTTGCTCGTTCACGCACACACTCTCAGAATCACACACCGCCCACTCTATGTTAGTTGGGTGGCCTATCTTGTAGGCTTAGAGAAGAATCGTGTATAACAAAGTCATGTGAACATTATTTTGGCCATTATAGTACAGTACATGCTTACAAAAGCCGAATTGAGACTTGTTAACAGGGCGTGAACTCGTTAATATTTAGATAAATTCATACGTGCTGAAAGAACCAAATTTGTACACTGAAGAGAAAGCAAAATAATTAGATAAAAATTTTCTTTCTCCTATGTTATGATGGCATATCTAAAAGACACTTTAAAGAATGTGCAAGGGATGGCAATGCCCACAATGAGACTTTTCTTAAAGGACTGGATATATATGTGATATATGTATTTATCTTTATATATGTATATATAGATATATATATATATATATATATACTTTAAGTTGGTATATATATATATCTGGTGTAGTAAAAAGTAATCCATTATTTTTGCATGACATTGAAGGCTTGACTTACCATAGTTAGAATGATCCGATTTAGGTCACATATGCGCCGTTTTGTTCGATGACGTGTTGCCATTTGGAAGGTAATATCATGATGCCTCTCTCATAGAAGCCCTTGTCCCTATTGGCAAAAAATTGAGACAGTCGATTTTCACAAGCCTGTCTTGAAGCGAATTTTTCACCAGCAAACGTGTTCGCCATGGACAGGAACAGACGGTAATCACTCGGTGCCAGGTCCGGACTATAAGGTGGATGCATAAGAACCTCCCAACCAAGCTCCCGGAGCTTCTGGCGAGTCACCATCGATGCGTGTGGCCTGGCGTTGTCCTGGTGGAACACAATGCCTCTCCTATTGGCCAAATCTGGGCGCTTCTGGGCGATTGCTGCCTTCAGACGGTCCAATTGTTGACAGTATAGTTCCGAGTTAAGGGTTTGGCCGTAGGGGAGCAGGTCATAGTAGATAATTCCCTGCCAATCCCACCAAACACACAGCAAAACCTTCCTGGCTTGGGCACCGTTTGCGCCGGCGCACCGCGCTTCGACCACGACCGTTTTCACGTGACGTTGTCGCAAGTGATCCACTTTTCATCACCAGTCACCAACCGCTTCAGAAATGGGTCGCTTTTGTTGCGATTCAGCAGCGATTCGCAGATGGAAATTCGGTCCATGAGGTTTTTTTGCGTTAACTCGTGTGGCACCCATACATCAAGCATCTTTGTGTATCCAGCCTTATGCAAATGGTTCCACACGGTTTTTTGTGCAATGTTTAGCTCTTGGGCAATCGAAACAGTGACGGTCGGACGCGACAATGTCCATGATTTTATCGACATTTTAGACACTTGACCTTCCAGTGCGTGGTACATCTTTGACGTCAAAATTACCGGAACGGAATCGACGAAACCAAAATTGCGCGTGATTGGCTGTTACAGTATCAGGACCATAAACACTATTCACATTTGCAGCCGCCTGGCTTGCGTTTTCGCCTTTATCGAAGAAAAACT
>JAGDQP010076779.1:0-10019 GCA_022664845.1 Lepisma saccharinum
CCAGGCCACACACATCGATAGTGACTCGCCAGAAGCTCCGGGAGCTTGGTTGGGCTCCGGGATTGAGCAAACAAAACGGCGCATATGTGACCTAAATCGGATAATTCTAACTATGGTAAGTCAAGCCTTCAATGTCATGCAAAAATAATGGATTACTTTTTATTACACCATATATTTAGTGCCTTCGATAATGATTTGTACACGTGCTGCTGTTACAGTGTAATAAACAGTTGAAAGTCAAGGCGATGTTTGTTTCAGATGGCGATATGAGTTCAACATTCTGGCGTAAGATGGATCGCCTAGTCCCAGTACGAGAACAGTAGTACAGTACGTCATAACGTGAAGCGTGGTGCAGCAGACCGTGGACAAGTTTATATATGTTGCAATGGAGGATGATGCACATGGTGCAAAGTGAACTGCATGATTTTTCTGGGAAGAGGGACAATCTGCAGCACAAATTCGCCGGCGATTAGTGGCTATATGTGGTGACCAGGTCCTGCGCGAAGCTCCGAATCAAACCGAATTAGGAACTTCAACATGGGGAATGAAAGGGCAGTGATAGGAGTAACATCTACATCCACATCTACTGTGAAAACATAGTGACATCTACTATGAAATTATGACCACACTGAAATGCAGAATTCAACTTCGACTCAAAGGAAAATGGCCACTGAAAGTGCTCTTATAGCACGACAACGCCAAGCCACACACCAACAGGCCGAGTGTGATTCTTTCTCATAAATTAGGTTCCAAGATTTCCGCATCCGCCATATTCCACTGATTTGGCCCGTTCGGACAATGCCCTTTCCGATAAAATGAAGGAGAACCTGCGTGGTCGACGATTCGCCAGCAACGAGAAACTGCAACGAATGGGTCCGCAGTACTCTTAAAGAAAGATTTGCTGCAACCATCAAAAAACTTCCTGGAAAATGGGAACGCTGGATTCACTTGATTGGATATTACCTGTAATATGCATGTATATATTCCGATAATTAAAGTATGTTTTCTCACTTTAATCATTTTAGTCCAAATCATAGTCCACTTGCACTACTCCCATCAACTTGAAACTTAGTAGGCATCCGATGAGGCGAATGACAATACAGGATTCTTGAAAACCCACCCTTCACCCCCTAGAGGGGAGTAGGAAATTTCAACCCCTTCAATTTCAATTTCAATTCACCTCTTCTACTTCAATCAGCTTGAAACTTTGCAGGCATACGTAGTTCTGACGACATTACAAAATTTTAATACTCACTTCTCATCTCTACTCAATCTACATCCCAGGGGTACACAAACATTTTCATCCTCTTCAATTTTAACCCTCTTCCACTACTCCAATGCATCTAAAAATTTTCACGTGTACGTACATCTGTTGACGTAACAATATTCCGGAAAACTAACCCCTCAAAGTATATGCGAAGTTACGCATTACTCCATATTGAATTTTTAGTTTTCGCTGCGGCGCTTACTTTTGGTTTTCTTTTCTTCATTTCCTGTCTATCAGCCTTTAATATCCTTGTTTTACCTGCGGTTTCTTTTGACTTTTTATAAAGCGATGCCTTTGATGATTTGATGCAGCTCATCTCTTATAAATCGGATCTTTTTGGGTCTCCATGTGTATTTTCACTTTTGCATCTCTCTTTCTCATGACATCTAATACGAAGTATTTTATTATTTGTTTTATAAGATTTTGTTTGGGTGAAGGAGGCTTTCGCTTTCCAAAAAGTTTTGTTGGATCTGAGAAGGACCGCTGCTTTTATGTTACGGTTTTACTTCATATGTATGTGTGTGTGTGTCTTAATGAGTTTCAAGAGATCGTCGGAGATGTCTGTTTGTCTCTCTGGAGTATTATTTGCATTTTGGAAATATTCGTCTCGTTTTTCCGTCTTATTAGTTGCTTGTATCTTTCTCTTCAGCAAAACTTCTTTAATGGCCTCGGAACCAAAGTGGGCCTTGCAGTCTTCCAGGTAAAGTCCAATTCTTCTTCCAACTTCGGTTTTAACTGTCTGTAGTGGTTGGTGACCTTCTTGTTCACACTTAATTTCGCTTACCGCTGAATAATGTGATGTTCTCTTTGATATTGACTCATGTTTTGGTAAACTCAGCCATATTCAAGTCAGATTTCTGGAGTCTTATTAAAGGTGTCCTATCTCGTATTCCTTTCCTGATTTCTGACTCACACTACTGGATAAGGTACAGCTTATATAGAAGCTTGCGAAACGTTCTGAAGCATTCTTCCTCGGTCACCTCTCATCCTATAGTTTGGCCTAGAGAGACCTGCTTTGCCTCTGCTGGCTTACAGAAAGCTTTCTAATGGGGACGACCTCGCTAATTTGCTTCTCTACTCACTGTTTCCCTGTTGTTCAACCTCCATGTCTTGTGTGTTGTCCAAGATGTCTTTCAGCTCCGAGAGGTCCATGGAGATTTCTGCTTCAATGAATTTTATTTATGGCGTTTAGGAACCTCTGCTGAGATCGATTTATGTTTCAAATGTGTATATGTTGTGCTAAAAGTACAGGATTTGGAAAATCACTTTAGAGGCAAGGTTACGCTTTGCATCGAGAAGTACAAATATATGAATATATTGTTTGTAGTAATACCAATGGTATCATGATTTCAACATTTTCGAAATTGTCTCAGGATTACTGTAACATTCAGCTCGGTTCACTATATAGGCGATTTAACCAAGGTATGTGAAACAAGAATAGAGTAGTAGAATCAGAAATCGATCGTATAGTGAACTAATTTCGTACCTTTTCGTAACTTTACACTCATGATATGCTTATCAATAAGCTTACTTTACCGGTATATTTGTACGTACTGTTATGTGATAATAACGAAGCACAGTTGATATTTATAGGTAAATCCCTTTCTCAAACTCAGTGGTAATATCTAAACGACGTTTCGAGAATTGTAATAATATAACAAACAATATATAGCAATCCTATCATTCGACCATCAGGCCAGATAGTTTCTTCACTGACTAGCGTCATCCCATCGTTGCTAGCTGCCACTGCTTAACAGTACCCTATCAGTACAAACAAAATTTACATAACTCGTTCACATTTAAATATATTGAAACGATACTGATACCGTTTTAAATCTGTTAAAGCAATCTCTAATTTTAACGTTTCATATTGTGTTACTATGTTATAATCACCGAATCTATTTTGCGTTAACTTCAAATCTTAAATCAAGAAACTATCTCCTATCATTTTTCCTTAATATAATTATCTCAAAGAGAGAGTCAGCAATGATTAAAATTCTTTATTTTAGTCATTTACTAATTAGTTCAGTTGAATTGGATACAAAAATAACGCCTTTTTCTATATTCTGTGAGACGTCGTACGCGTTTTAAGATTTCATTACGAATTCTGATGGCCGACATATTGATGACGTCATAACTCGTAAAACCAACGGCCGGCAGGATGGCAGAGCGGTCTGCGGCGGTAGGCCATCGGCTCGAAGGTCCCGGGTTCGAGTCCCGGCAGGGGCATGGGTGTGGATTTTATCAGCTAAAGACGAATCGTGATGGGCCGAAGTACAAAGTTACTAGACTGGCCGGTTAAAAAAAATTAAGTTTACCAAAGTTTATCGTAAAACCAACGCGGGATTTTTTTGGGACTTTTTGTGAGTAATACATGAGAAGTATTACTATATTTAGCTACATGTTTCGTTTTGTTTTTTGAATGTCTAGGGAGATCTTCAAATATACCTAATTTCACTGTACTATTCTGCTCATCTTCATAATAACATATAATAACAAAAGACGACTTAATGCCCACAGTGTAATCCAGCAATCCGTTAACAAAAGCCAACGGTATATCTTTCGATTCAGATTATCTTGGCAATTCAAGAAGCTTTCGATCTTTTCATAGGCTTTCCCAATGTAGAATGTACTATCATGACCAATATAATCTTTACATGACTTTATTATACACGATTTTTCTCTAAGCCTAAAAGATTGGCCACCCAACTGACGTAGAGTGGGCGATGTGTGATTCTGAGAGTGTGTACGTGAACGAACAAGGGTTGGAATTCTCTTTTCTTTAAGAGAAATCATTACCGCATGTCCTGACTTCTGAAAAGATATTTATGGTTTCTTGTAGTATGTAAGAAATAATGAAAAAAGAGTACGAGAATCGCATTTGAAACACCAAAACAGGGAACCTAACGCAGTTTTTAACTTAGTTGGCCATTAGTTGAAATTTACTGAAAGATGTAATTTAAATTATCCTTGCGAAACATGGAGAAACGAAAATCAACATTGAAACCTATGGTTACTACGTAATTATTTCTTTCTTAATTAATCGAGTATTCTAAAGAACACTAACGTTATGCACGAAAGACAAGACGAAACGTCCGTTTCTATCAGTTCTTAAAAATGGGGCACAATATTTATACTTTATAATTTCTAATATTATGATGTTATTTACGTTACAACGAAGATGTTAGTAGTAAAATACACAAAATATGTTGCTTGCTAAATTACAATGTTTGTAATATATGTATATAGCCTCCTGCGTAGCCTAGTCAGTAGCGCGCTCGACTTCAGTGCGAGCGGTCCGGGGTTTAATTGCCAGTGGGGGCTCAAAAATTTCGGTCTTGAGTCAGCATCGTGAGGACAACTGGAGAGTTGCTGTGAATAAAAGACAGTGGCGATCACAGTGAGAGCTTCGTCTTCCCTCTCCCTGATGAATATACATATATTCAACAGATACAAATAAAAGAATGAATCTTTGAGCATCATATGGAGAATATCTGAGATAAATTAAGATCTTTCTCTTTCCAGACAAATGTTTGTGTGTGTGCGTGCGTGTGATAAACGTAGGTATGAGTATGTTTTGTTCCAAACGGCCATCATACCTTACTTTGTAGAGCGTAGGTTTCGTATTCGGGAGGTCTTCGGATCGATACCAACGGCTGACTGTCCTGACTTAGGTTTTCCCAGTGTTTTCCTCAGCCACACCAGGCATGTACCGGGATGGTACCTTCAATTTAGGACCTGGCCGACTCCCTACCGCATTTCACAAAACCTTATCTCGGGGTGATCCATAGGTACCTAAAATCTATAAATAAAATGCAAACCCAACGAGTATATTATATAAAATTGTCGCTCTGTTAATCGGCATATTGTTTCTTCATGTCGTGTGGATGGATCGAGTGGCCGTAGCTCAGTTGCCTTAGCGTTGGCTTAGCAATCGAAGGGTTCTACTACGGCCATCTATCCTGACTGAGTTAGTACTGGGCCATTTTTCTCACGACACGTATAAACTAATATTTATAATAATCTGTAGAGATGGAATAAACACACACACACTCACATAATGACAGAGAGTGTGGGTAGGAGATGGAATGAGTAAGAAAGAGAAAAAAAGGAATCGAAGTCATGGAAAGTCAGAGAAGGATAGAGAAAGATCAATGAAAACATTGAAACTAGATTGATTTATTATTATCCTAAAGAACAAACGCAAACACACGGCTAACTTTCTGATTCTAGCTTCTCTCTACAGCCCAATCTCTGATTAAGTTCTGTAAATAGTTGAAGCTATCACTTTAGTCGAAAAAACGGCACTGGCTGGGGATCGAACCCGGACCGTACGATTGAAAGATCAAGACGGAATCACCGCACCACACATGTGACTTCTGAATAACTACGCAACACATGTTACAGTTGTTCTGTGTTAAAAAGTACAAGAAAACTGGACGCTTCAGGTCAAATACTTCTTCGTATTTGCTCTGTTAACACACAGCTACTTTATTTTGCATCTTCCAACCAATATTCGTTAATCGTCGTCTTCTTCTTTCTCTACAAGGACATTCCTACCAATGGGAATTCGGCTCGCTGCTTCCACATTCATTAGTATTCGGCGTTTACGAACAGAAGTGTCTATTTAATTGTTCACTTTTGTCTTCTAAAAAGATCTTTGGGAATAACAGCGTTCGAACCTCTGTTACCCACTTTTAATACTCAGAAGTCTGACATCGTTCCATTGGACTAGCCTCTTAAACTGAAAATAAGCCTCCAGAAATACCATTATTACTTTCAGTGCTCGGTTTCTGGACTAGTATTACAAGTCTCTACACTATTAATATCAATGCGCTTCACAAGTTACTGTTTATCAAACTTACAGTTGTAGAATACTAGCTACAAGTCCACGGACTAGTATCAAAAGTAAATGTGACTAGTATTACTAGTGATTCTGTTTCTCGAAATAACAGTGTAGTAGTCTACACTTGTAACCCACAAGTAAATGTCCACAAGTATCTGCAGACTTGTAACGTATGTAGATGGATCATTACAAGCCAAGATTTACTTTTTACAGGAAAAGTATAATTGATAATAGAATTTGGAAATTGAATTACGTGCATACATTTTTCAAATGCACTCAAATTTTTATTAAAGTTTAACTTAGTGTGGTCAATCTAAAAATGTACTGTAGTTCTACCATAAATATTCATCCGACAACTGTGATGCTGTAGTCAAGCAAAAACGCACTTATTTAGAAATTATTATTATTATTATTATTACAGTCTAAATAACATTTCTTAGTAATTTTTTTTCTGAAGTCAATACTGTGTACCATTTTCAAGTAATTTTGATACTATAAAGCTGTTTGAGAGGTTTCTTGAGGATCTAAAATCTGAAATCAAATCGTTAATAATTTCTAGTACATGACATTTCTGGAATAGAATAATTGTTTTCAGTTAACTTGAATCTGTAATTATTTCGAATCAGTTACTAATCCTTATATTCAAGGTATGCGTCTGAAATATTTAACTGTGGTATGTCTTGATTAGCGTAAAAATACACGTACGTATTAATTTGTTTCTAAATATACAGTTCATTATCTTATTTCAAGTAAACTTGTATGAAAAGATAACTTTTCATTTAAATTTCAAAACGATTCCAACTTTACTCAATTTTTCAACATAATAATGTTTTCCTTGTGTTGCTTCATTTTTAATGTAGTACTCTTTTTCATGTGTTGCTTCTAAACAGTATAACTAGAAGACAATTGGGTTAATCTGTTTTTAGAAGTAGAGTAGAAAGTTGTTTTTTGTTTTGTCTAACTTTGGTTGGCTTGCAATTTAGATATGTAAGTCTTGATGACTAACCTAAGTTGGCTCATCTTTTCGTTTACCATCGTGAGAATACGATTTTACTTCACTATACTATTTGAGTTGAAAAGATATATCATTTTACGAAGATATACATTTTGCACGAATTAGAGTACTGCAAACCCAGGTACGCAACAGCCCCGACCGTCACGTGCTACTCTTACACCGTTTAGTTCTATTCGGTCCGCAGTCCATCCCAGGGCACACCAGCCAGGGCTGGCCTGTGCAGACCCCTACCCCGTTAACTTCGCTCCAACCCGCAGTCCAACTCAGACCCAGACCAGTCCGACTCCGCCCGCCCAGACCCCTTTCTCGTTAAGCTCCATTTGGCCTGCAGTCCACATGTAACTTTCCAGCCCGCCCCGGTCCGTAGGTTCCTGCCAACTCCGACCCGCAGCGATTACATAAACTATGAATTTTGTCTATGTCTGTCTGTCTGTATGTTAATAATCCATTTGAGTAGAGTCTCAGGGAAACCCGTTTTCAAAGCTTTGTCCAATCCTTGAACTATTAGTAGCGCCGAAAAGCATTAACTCGACAACTCGCTGTTTGGCCCGGTGGTCAACGTATTGGGAAGCTGATTGAGAGGTCCTGGGATCGAACCAGGGCGTCGCTACTTTTACATTTTTTTAAAAAGAAAATTAACTCTTTTTATGTATACACCCATTAGGAAATTTAATAAAAGTAGTGTCTAAAGGCACTTGGAAGCTAGGTAAGTCAGGTTCGTTGTTTTTCTAATTTATTGCATACGCAACTTGCACAGAGACATTGTTTCCTCGCGCGCTCGCCCTAGACGCAAATATCAATATCTACATGCATCCCTTGATTTCCACCAAATTTTGCTCACATAAGAACTTTGTAAACATTATTTTTATATGGACCAGTCTAGTAACTTTGAATTTCCAGGTTGTGGTCCCCTGGTGACCTTTACTTTTAGTTAGGTCAGAATTGAAGTTTCATTGTTAGGTTGATGTTTGGTGGGGTCAAGGTTAAGGTTCAATTCTTAGATTGGGATCCAGTGAAGTCGATGTTAAAATTTCATCGTAAGGCTGAGTTAGGTCAATTTTGAAGTTCCATCGTGAGGGTGAGGTTGAAGTTTTGTCGTGAGTTGGACGTTAAGTAAGGTCGAGATTGAAGTTCTATCGTTAGGTTGAGGTTCTATCGTGAGGTCTAGGTTGATAGAGTCCATCTGAGGTTTAGTGAGGGGAGCTGAAAGTAAAATCGTGAGTTTTAGGCTCAGTGATGTCGATGTTGAAGTTTCCATGAAGTTGAGAGCGGCCCAACTTCAACTTCCATAGTGAGGGTGAAGCTGAATAAGGTCGAGGTTAATGTTTCATCGTGAGGTTGAGAGATTTCGGAGTTAAAGTTCTATTATGAGGTTGAGTTTGAAGTTTTATCGTGGAGCTGAAGTTAAAGTAATATTGTGAGTTGATGTTACCTGAGGTCGAGGAAGTTCCATCGTGATTTGAGGTTGATTACTAATGTATAGTATACACAATGTGGTGTAATACAATGGACACTGTAGATTTGTATTAGTAGAATTTACACTCATAACGGTGGTGATTTGGAACCGGGACAATCACAATATGTGTCAAATTATATTTGTTCAATTTCCAACAACGTGGGAACAACTTTTCAAATAGTTTTAGAAAGGTTAGCAACACTGACAATCTGGAATCAATATCATACTTGAACTCCTAATGCACGTGTAAGCATAATAACTAATGCACATAATGCATTTCCTAATGTAGGAAAGTTACTGTCCTTGTAGATAAAGAAGAAGACGACGATTAACGAATATTGGTTGAAAAATGAAAATAAAGTATGTGGTTGTTTAGAGCACAACTATACAAAGAAATCATTGACCTGAAGCGTCCAGTTTTCTTGTACATCTTTAACATAGAACAACTGTAACATGTGTTGCGAAGATTTTTAGAAGTGGAATTTGTGGTGCAATGGTTCACTCTTTACCTTTTATTCTGACCACCCGGGTTCGATCCAAAGTCAGTGTCATGTTTTTTCGACTAAAATGATAGCTTCAACTATTTACAGAACTCAATCAGAGATTCTTCGTGGGTTGGAGAGATAAATATCACTAGCTAGAATCAGAAAGTAAACCGTGTGTTTGCGTTTGTTCTTTAGGATAATAATAAATCAATCTAGTTTCATTGTTTTCATTAATCTTTCTCTATCTTTCCATGACTTCGTCAACTCCCTTTTTTTTCTTATTTATACTCTCTCCTACATACACACACACACACACACACTGTCATTATGTGTGTGTGTGTGTTTATTCTATCTCTGCAGATTATTATAAATATTAGTTTATTCGTGTCGTGAGGAAAATGGCCCGTTACTACCTCAGTCAGGATAGATGGCCGTATTAGAACCTTGCGATTGCTAAGCGAACGCTATAGCAACTGAGCTACGGCCACTCGATCCATCTTGGTCTCCATGTCGATCCATCCATATGGCATTAAAAAACAATATGCCGATTAACAGAGCGAAAGTTTTATATATTATACTCGTTGGGTTTGCATCTTATTTATAGCTTTTAGGCACCTATGGATCAGTCTGACATAAGGTTTTGCGAAATGCAGTAGGGAGTCGACCAGGTCCTAAATTGAAAGTACCATCCCGGTACATGCCTGGTGTAGCTGAGGAAAATACTGGGAAAACCTAAGTGAGGACAGTCAGCCGCTGGTACTGAACAAAGGATGTCCTGAATACGAAACCAACGCTCTACAAAGTAAGGTATGGTGCCCGCTTGGAACAAACCATACACATATTTTTTCTGGAAAGAGAATGATCTTAATTTATCTCAGATGTTCTTTATATGATGCTCAAAGATCCATTCTTTTATCTGTATCTCTCTCTCTCTCTCTCTCTCTCTCTAT
>JAGDQP010076781.1:0-10018 GCA_022664845.1 Lepisma saccharinum
CTCCAAATCTTAACGTCCTTCTATCATATTTCAGGTCTAGATTGCACTCGTCCCATCCTGCATGCCACTGAAATACGATACCAGTATTGTCAGACTGGGAACCGATCATGCGGAGAAATCTATGTAGCATCATGCGTTACCAACTCAGAATAAAAAGAAGTTAGACGTTATCATAGGTTTCTTGTTTATAGGAAATATTTTGTTAACACTAAAGTAAAAATTGAACAATATTAGCAATAAGTGCATCTCTTGTCTATCGTCCTCAGAATTAACCATAAAATAGCCACAGAAATAGTCGTAATTATTTCAAATTTCTACCATTAAATCAAAAAAAAAAAAAAAACTTCAAAAGCTGGAATTTGTCAATTTTAAAGACAGATTACTTGAGATAAATACTTTGCTGAACGTATTACAATTAATAAACGTTTTTTTTAACACCGTGTCACCTCGTAAGCAGAAATTAATTCTTGTAATCAGGGATTCCGCCAGTATTTTCAGTTTAAGGAGGGGGGGGGGTGTAAAGTCAAAATTGGTAAGGTGTAAATGGGGTTTTGCACGGTTTCTATCGATTTTTGACGGTAAAAATTGTTAAGTTGGGGGTGCTCTCGAGGATTTGGGGGGTGATAACTCCCCACGTAGGGGGGGGGGGGGCTGACGGAATCACTGCTTGTAATACAACTGCGAGAGCATAAAATTAGGAAGGAAAAAGAAATTGCAAATAAGATTTTCTTTCAGAAAATTAAAATCTTTTTCTTCTACTTGAAAATTTAACAGAATCCAAGAAAAATATCCTGGTTTGAATTTAAATTTTATTTATAGCCTTTAGGCATCTCGGGGGAAATTTTTCCTGTGCTTTCGAACTGGTCTTGTTTTAGGTTATCAATTCTATTTGAGCAATATTTGATTAATCTTTCAATTGACAACAATACAGAGCAACGTGGAATCGTGATAACCTGCTCGCTCCGTAATCTCCATGTCCGTGTAGCCAAGAACGAAAATAATTTGACATTATGATAATACATCACACACGCAATAAATTTTCACAACATAACAGAGGAAAGAGTCAATCAAAGTTTTTACCAGTTCGCGCTCCTTTCATAATGTACTATTCTTCTGTTAAGATATGCCAGAAATAATATGCTCAAGGAAAAGGACAGGAGAGCTCACACCCAGTGCTCGAAGTGGGTTGGAAAAGGAAAAGGTACGCTTGGAGAAGTGGGTTAGAAAAATACGCTTGCACCTAGCGGTGGCGATTGCCTATTGAAAGTAAAGGCAATGAGCTTCCATTACTGAAAAAGGTAGGGGGTACGCCAAATTCAAAATGAAAAAGGTAAGGGCACGCCGTGCCCCCTCGTGACCCCTCCCCACTGAGAGCAGTTCTCACACCAAGACTTGTCTCTATAGACTACAGTACTTTCATGAAACTAAAACATCTGATTGTGGGGCAAAAATGTTGCGTTTGTCACTTGATTTTCGTCCGAAACTCGACAAGGATGACAACTTTCAAACAGCGGGAAACATCCGTGGAGCCAAACTACCGAATAGGATAGTGAGTGAGAGAAGGAGGAGCAGGTGTCATGTAGATATTTTTATCTGATTTGAAGGTCGTCTTATTTTGCTTCCATTTATACACTTTATACTTATACATAACGTATATAAATAGCTCAAACGGCGCTACGCATAATGGCTTTTAGCAAAGTTGGTTAAAATGTGATACAGTATTTTCATTTCAGTTCTATTGTAGAACATATCTATTAAATACTAGTACAGCCTGATCTCTGTATTTAAAACGAGGCAGTAAGAATTGTTAGTTTGAAATTATTTAGTTACAGGATAACAAACCTACATTATATGGGGACAGAATTGTATTTATTTCTTTTGAATTTACATTCATTTTTTACAGTATCAGCAAGAGAACAACCTCTTCTACCACTCTCCGGCCGTTTTGTGGCCAATAAGAAAGAAGAATACTTGTGATTAAGCTTAACTAAAATTAATCATAGTGGCTTTGACGTTTGAATGATATTGAAAGCAATGATCTTTCTCAAGTTGAGTTTTAAGACCGAGTAGTCGTAGATCAGTTGGTTGCCTTAGCAATCCGAAAGTCCTGGAAACGATCCCAGCGGTCGTCCATCGTGATTTTTTTCTGAGTTTTTCTTTAGCCACATCAGTTGGATGTCGGGATTGTACCCACATACTAGGGCCTGGCCGACTACCTTCCACTATCTTCTCCATTCGATTCTAACCTCAGCCTGAGATGACAAAGGTCATAACAAAATTCAAATTCAAATAAATTGAGTTTTAAGTTTGCGGAATAAAACGATCAGTTTTACAGTCGAAATACTTCAATGATATTTGGAAGATATTTCTTTCCCACTTTTATTTTAAAATCTTCTATATTGAAATATGTGAACAATCCGTCGCAGTAAATCATGGTGATGCATGAGTGACCAGAATGGGTTGGGATACAGACAAATGTCAGTAACAGTACCTTCCGTGGAGATTGAACAATCAGGTCACTCATCAATTGATAATGCCAATTTGAACCATGTTTTGAATTTTTTATTTTTTTTTTAAACGGTTAATCACAAAAAGATCAGATAATGAAGTGAAGTCAAAATTTGGGATATTTCAAAATGTTCTTGTGCTCAATACAAAGCGAGATGTGGAATTATTCTGTTTTGCTGCAAGGTAAGGAATCAGGCAGTAGTTAGCGAATTATTTTGATGAAAGTTCCAATGGAAATCGTGGAGAATTTAGCTAACTCAGTAGAACTACTGCAAATGCAAAGTTACTGTTATCTACTGTTCTGTATAGGTGTGGTAAATAAGAATAATTAGAAAGTTTTCCAAAGCTAGAGCATTAGGATCATTACAAGATATTCTACAGGCGAAAAATCACTGTTGTTGACGACGACATGTTACAGTCGGTTCTGGAGACGTTCTTTCGCAAGAGCAGGGGCTCGATTAAATATCGATTTTGCCAAATCTCTTTTATCAACGCAGTGCAGTTCCATTGACCTGAAGTTGCTACGTGTTTGCCTTGAGTTTGGCGACGGAGTTAAATATTATACCTATCACGGCTTCGCAAAGGGAAATTTGCGTCTCCGTATGTCAGACCCATAGTACATATTATATACGTTTTATCCAATAGGCAGCTTCGTTACAGACTGGCAGCCAGACACTTCTAGCGCTCTCACGCGGAGTAAACAGAAAACAAGAACATGGAACGTATAAGATGTTCGGAATTGTTATTATGGAACAATAAAGATGTTCTTACGTAGCTGTAAAATAAAGATTTACAGCGTTTTAATGAACATGATTGAAAATGTGAACAATAATGTGACGGTGGTCGACATTTAGATACTCCTCCGACTCGTTCAATTGGTAAGAATATGTGATTCACTCGTTCAATTGTGAAGTGATTTACGTTTGAGTTTTAGAGTTATCTAAAGGCATATTATTTACTCTGCTTTTAATTTAGTCTAGTAAAAGGTTAGGTTAGTATAGGCCATTATGGGGTCTAGAGGAGTATCCAAAGTCCTTTTCAGAAGGAATACTAGCTACTAAACCAAAGTTTATTAAAGCTATTTCCTATTTATCATCCACAAACAGCAAAGTTCCACTGCGAGTACATGTAATTACTTGTCCCTTTATATTACTAATTTTCCTCGTGTTAAACATCAGCCTTTGCATTTATATACTTGGCCTACATGAGCAGTATCGCTTTTCCCTTCTCGGTTCAGCTTTAATTTGTACACTGTTTCAGTACCGGTACGGTAAGGATTACGATATCAGGCGCACAATACATATAGCAATGAGAAAGAGCTTATAGGATCACAGATAGCAATAAATTAAATTCCCGTGTATAGGAAGTTTTGTTTAATATTTTGAACGTAAACGGAATTGAACCTAAACTGAAATCAGTATTGCGTCAGCAGGATCAGTTATCATAACCACTGCAGTAAGCGGTCAACATTCCAATATGAATAATTGTTTTAAAACTCGAGCGTCAATCGATTCCGATTAAATAGTTCAATCTCTTCGTGAAGTCAGCTCAAAGTAATTCGAATCGCTACAAAAATCACGGACATTATGTCGAGCGTGCGAAAACGGGCTAGTTATTTTTATAACAAGACGATACTTTAAATTACACAAATCACTGCAAGGAACAACACAGCTTGTATAAAGAAGTTTTATTCTGAATATCTGCTGGGTGAAAACCTTTTGTTATATTAATAGGCGCCATGAAAGGTTTTCACCCACCGGTTGCTGAGTTAATCACGAAGTAATTCTTAGTATTAGCTACCTGTGTTGTATGGGCGTTGAATATATTTCACAGAGACTTTCCTTATTTCGGATGCGTAGAATGCAGAATGTGGTACAAGGACACAATGTAGAAGAGACACAGTTCGTATGTGTCCTTGTACTTACATCATCTCTTGTTTTTATATCGCACTCAGAATTCTACGCATGTGAAATAATGATAGTAAGAACGTTTTCATAGTATAGAACGTCATATTACGGAAGCACCTAGTATAGTAAGTTACCAACCGTGAAGATATCTGGGAATACGCTGAACTAGGTATTTGATACATGTTAATGTTACGCATTTCATTATTAATTTTTTCACAAATGATACTATGAGGTTCCAAATGACCTGAAATATAAAAAAAATATTTCAGATGCTGTCTGAACATACATGAAAGTTAGTTTTGAAATATAATATAGTTTTGAACTATAATGACATAGTTTTGAAAAAAGCAATTCCCAGACAATGTACATTTTCAAATTAAGTGCGAATTCAAATTACTCCTTAGTATTTAATATCCGTACCCTTAAGAAAATACACAAGAACGTTCTTGTGAACCATTCATGTAAATTCATTAAATCCATGTGCTTACTTCACAAACATTAATCCCAGTATTAAATAAAGCCAGTTACGTAACATTAACCTGTATAAACTACTTACTAGAATAATATCCTAATTGAATAGTGTCTCCTGTGAATGGAAAGGACATTGAAATTATTCTTTATCATGCAAGATAGAACCTCGTTTCTTTTATAAGATTTTCAAAGTTAATTTTAGTTTCATACTTATATACTTTTCGAAATCAGTCAACGCAAGTCGACCTGTAACTGATTTGCTACCAGAGTTTTGTGGGTGCAAGTTTGCTCAAGGTGACGTAATTGCGAAAGTCAAGCAAGTCGATATTTAATCGGTCCCCTGGTATGGTTAATTGCAAAATGTGTCTATTATTATATATAATAATAAAGTAGTAATTGCAGTAGGTTTATTAGCCTGTAACTAAATAATTTCAAACTAATAATTATTACTACCTTGTTTTAAATACAGAGTTCAGGCTGGACTAGTATTTACTAGGTTTGTTCTACAATGAAGATACTGTATGTCACATTTTCACCAATTAAATTAACTTTGCTAAAAGCCATTATGCGTAGTGCCGTTTAAGCCATCCTTTACACGTTATGTGTAGATGGCTGTGTACTTATAATTTTTTTCAACATTATTTCACTGAACATATTTTTTTTTTCCCAAAAAATTAAAAATGTATATTTTGAGTTTTGCAATTTTTTTTTTTTTTTTTTTTTTTTTAAATATAGGTCTAATAAAGTCCAGTAATATATCAAATTAAAGGCCTTGACATTCTGAAACAAATGGTGCAAGTTTGAACTGTCTATTACAAATAGTTTTTGAGTTTCGGGCCTTTAAAGGTCTCAAAACGCGTCAAAAATCAGTTGATTTTTTTATTTTTAACATTTTGTAACTCAAAAGCCAAAAGTGATAAAAACATAAAATTTTGTGTTTTTGATCATATTGAATTTTCAAATATCACACATCGTGTTAAACCTAAGGTCTAAAATGATTTTTTTATTGGTTGACCCTAATCTAAGCAGTAACACATTAAGAATTAACAAATCTTCTCCAATAATACAGTTCTTCATTTCTTCAGATTAAATTAATGTTCTGTTGTATTTTAATGGCATCAATAGTTAATATATTAACTATCAACGAACCCGTTGTTGTAATTACATCAAATCTTCATAAAACCCGCATTATTAGTAACACAGATAAATTTCTTTATATACAGAAAATATTGATAATAAATTTTATTATTACCTATCTCGTAATCTTAATGGAGCTGTTGGTGCGGAATCATCTAGTAACTTGTCCCTACATTTCTTGTGTGCTGGAATATACAATTTAAAGCTCATACAATTCTGTCGCGATTAATGTTTGAAACTGCTAATGCTTTTTAGGTCCCTTGATAGCGAAGCTATTAAGAAAAGGGACCTACTATTCCTGGTCATGGTGTCGTCCATCCGTCCGTGTTCAGAATTAAATCTCAGGAACTACAAGGTGTAGGTAGATGCTTCAGGCGTCGTTTGAAAGATCTTGACTAAACTAGCTCAGGGCCGCCAGAACCGTCTTGATTGGTGCTGTGGTTCAGTGTTGCTAGCCCATTTTCTAAAAATCAGTTGTTCAAACCCTGAAACCGTCTCGATTGGTGCAGTGGTTCTGTGATGCTAGCCCATTTTCTAAAAAAAACAATTGTTAATTTCATTCAGTTAGACCTAGCTGCGCCAAATTTGGCATAAATATTTTCCAACACAATGCAAAAACACTGAGAGGGCCTACGTTGCCAAGCAACCCACTTACCAATGTTGCCAGCCTATTTTCTATTTTTTTTTCAGATTGCTTTCATTATTTTAGCCATAGTAGCACCAAACCTGGCATAAACATTGCTTGACACAATAGGAACATACTGTGGATGTTCCCGCTCCACAGAACCCTGTTGTTAGTGTTGCCAGCCCATGCTCAAAATATCTCTCGTGAACCATAAGGTGTAGAGAGATGATTGAGGTATCGTTCGGAAGGTATTAGCTAGACTAGCTCAGTCAAAGCGCACGTGCATTGGCAAAGATAGGAATCCGGGGGCCTGTCCCCCTCTCCCTGACTACTTATATCCAAATTTATTAGTAGTACAAAATAATTGTTTCACTAAGGGGAAAGGGGAAATAAAATAGCGAGTAATTGTGTGTATATGCAAAGATAAGCTTCGTAAGGAGCGGGGGGAAGGGGGTTGTGCCCCCGAATACTTACATGAAATTTCCCTAACAGTTTAATATATTCGTTTCTATTAGGAAAAAAAAATAAATGTAATAGCTTAAACATTGAGATTCCCCAGGAACCCCGTTATCAGTGTTGCCAGTCCATGCCAAAAATATATGTCATGAACCAAATGCTATCAAGGGACCAGAGTCTGCGATTGTTGGTAGAATCGCAGCTCTAACTTGTTTACTATTACTGTATTATTATTTACATAACAGGCACTGATAAGAAAAACGTCAGAGTTTGTAATATTTTTTTCTGTTTTCAGGCTTCTGCTTCACATAACAATGTTTGCAGAGCTGCAATTTATGTAGCAAGTGATGGCACATGGAAGCTTGGAGGGTTTGAGTTTCTGTGTAGGTAAGTTTTAATGATGATGTATGATGAGCTTCTACAAATGTGCAGAGTTCCTATCGAAATAGGATTTTTATTGTAATTAATTAATGCTTTCTGTTTGTAGGGATTTGGATGGGACTTTATTTTTCACCTTTCATTTCATTCTGACATTTTGCTGTAGGTTTTTAGTAATTTATACCTTATCTTATTAAGTAGGGATATTAATCTTGGAAGTATATTAATTAAAATTCAAAATAATTGTGTTATTCATAATTTCGTTTTTACCAACTCTGGCCACACACTGAACGTGACGTGACAACTCTTTGAGACGAAACGTTCTATTTCTAGTGAAGATCAAAGTGTCTTCGACAAACACTCTCTCAGTTCCATATTGCTGTTTATGAAGCAAAGCACTTCACACGGTTGGAAAGTTTTGTTGAGTAATCATCTGCAGTCCTGCCGTGCGGAAGAATAGGGCTATCCATTACACTTATGGTACGCCTTTTCTTTTGCACTGCATGATTGCAGAAGATTCCTTAACAAAAATCTCCGACTAAGTGAAATGTCTTGATATATCGACTCCGCGCCTAAATAAGTATCGACGACAATCTGCAAAAATGCGTCTTTAGTGTGGAAAACAGGAAAAGGTCGAAGAATATTTTTGTTATTGCTCGCTGGATACCTTGTGAATGTGAATATCACGAAAGTATTTTTCATAGATTTTCATACTTCTGCCCGTATATATGATTTTTTCTTGTTAGATATCAAGACTTAACTCCAGCCTACTTACAACACTCTCGTGCTCATCGATATGAGAAGGCTGTGCCTCCTGAAGAAGACGACGAAAAATTAAAGATAGAAGAACCACAAGCAGTTGATGCGTATGGATTTGGAGTTTTAGTTGAAGAAGTATTAAGGAAAAGAAGCGAAGGTAAGAGGGTTTCTGAAATAGACATTTTGTATACCTGATTCGTCCTTTGTTTAAGTATTTCTAAACGTATTATTGTCAGGAATTCAAGTCAGTCGCTGAAGAATGGAAGTATAATATGTTTTTTGTTAGTTTATTTTACGAGTATATGCCTGACATAAAGTGTGATTTTTTTTAAAAGAAACAATTGCCTATATGGATATTAGCTTGTTCGAGATCAGTTTTAAGTATTAACTAGTACGGTCTTTCCAAATTCGAAACCATTAAGTCAGATCAGTCGCCAACCCGAATGACAATGTCCTGAAGTGCATATAGAACAAAAGCACTATAAAGAAATATTATGCTGCAAGTTGCAAAGCGTTATTTTAACAAAAGTGTCGAAGATAACTGTAAAAATCCGCATTTTACATGCCCAATTTCACAAGGGTATATATTAGACCAAATATATTGTAAAGAAAGGTTGAATGCTTGAAATGGAGGAAACTAATCCTACTAAGAGGACACGTTTTAGCGTCAACTGTTGAAAAACGGACGCTGATTTCAAATTTAAAATGAGTATGTGTGTGTGTACCTGCTTTAATTTAATCGCCAGCTTGAATTCTGAAAATGCAGAAAGTTATCCTAATGTAAAGGACGAGCCAGTTTTAAACACTAGATTTAAATCAAATGGATAAATCGAGATCGTAATCGCATCAACGAATATTAGGATGGCACCTTGGACACTTCGAGAGGAACGACTAGGTCACGTCCATCTAGCTTATCAAGATGCGTCGTTGCTTGTGCTTGTATTTTGTTTAATGTCTTAGACGGGATTGTGAACTCGAAAAACGGGACCTACAGTGTTTGTTATATTAGACTCCGAAATCTGGTCCACATGCATAAAAAGCAAGTATGCTATGCATTTAAACAACTGAGGATTCTGCGTCATTCCTGTCCTTTAGACGTCTTCAGAGCAATTAGCATATAAACGCAAATTAAGTTATCAAAAATTATATAAGTTGAAACCAGTAGTATAAAATTCCGTAAATTCGTCGACAATTTTTTTCTGATAAACGAATATTAACAGTAAGGAGACATTACCTGAATTTCTTAATACTATGTCTAGAGTAGCAATAAGACTATTAAATTGGAGTTAAAAAGGAAATCAACATTAATTCTGTGTGTTGAAAGTATGTTGTATATTGATATTATGTAGTAGAAAATAATGAACTGGATGTATTTGCAAAAGATGGGAGATTGAATCTTAGCGTAGGAAAAGCAAAAATGTAATGTAGAAATCTCATATCACTGGAAGAGAAAAAGGTGAATATTCAAGTATTCTTGAAAGCGGAGTTCGAACGTAGAAAAATGAACGCGAAGATGGCTTATGGCTTATGGAACTCGCAAGTTCATCGCCGTAGTAACAAACGTGCGCCATTGGATTCTATCCTGGGCAATATCAAGCCAGTTTTCATCACGAACACCTACTTCTCGAAGATCTCTTCTAATATTGTCCTCCCAAAGACGTTTCGGTCTTCCCAATGGCCTCCTTCCAAACAGGATAGAATATAATTTTCGTTTTTCCTCCATCTGAGCTACATGGCCTTAGTTATCGCGATTTCATTATTTTTACAACATCTGGTG
>JAGDQP010076782.1:0-10018 GCA_022664845.1 Lepisma saccharinum
TATCTCGGCCTGACCTTTAGATGCCTTATTCCCTATCCCGGCCTGACCTTTAGATGCCTTATTTCCTATCTCGGCCTGAGCCTTAGATGCCTAGGCCATAAATAAAATTAAAATTCATTGTCAATTCAGAGTGTATTTTGGGTAAATTATAAGGTGTTTCAATGTTTGTGGTGTTAGATCTCAGGCATATTTACAAGTAGAACTGAATGAGAAGTTTAAAAAATTTTGGTTTTAAACACGCCTTGGGGGTTAATTCCAAATCCAATTTCAATATATCGTAGTAGAAGAAACTCACAAATAGAAGCAGAAAAGATATTTGAAATTATTTAAAAATTTTAAAAGTACTCATTAACACACTTTTCTTTTTTTCTTTTTTTAAGACTAGTTATACATTTACGATTCAAAATGTTGTCCATCACTGGCCACTACTTTCTCCCATCTTTCGGGAAGCGTACGAATCCCGCGTCTAAAGAACTGATCAGGGTTCGACCTCGCGAACTTACGCATGACAGGTAGACGCGATATCTATCAGAACACCGAGACTTGTTTATTCTGATTATAGCATAGTATTTATTGTAAATTATCGATATTGTGCAGGTCTGCGATCTCATAAAACAAGTATATTTTTCATGTCAAAACATAACAGCAAGATATGGGTATATCTTGTACATACATACAGCAATATTTATAACAACTTAAGATACAAAAAATAACTGGAGCAAATCAATGTTTTAATTAAAAAGCTAAAAACGTGTAAGAGTTTCATGAACTAACTTCTTGGCTTCATCGGAATGCTTTGACATGGAAAATATCACACAATTTTATATTTTTTAATTTAGATTAAATCCATTCATGAAGGTATCGGCCAAAACCTATATTAAAGGTGTCATCCTGACATTTGCCTCGTGTGAATAAGGAAATACCCAGGAATCGAACCGCTGGAATCGATCCCACGACCTCCCGAATGCGTGCATGTGTGAATAGATGTATGTCGTTTAAGCCGGGTAAAAGGATCCTAGGATTTTTTAAAAAATATGTTCAGGCTTTTAGACATCTCAGGATCAAGCCGGGATAAGAATTGGGAGAGTTGAAAGTTCAAGTTTCGAGATTTGAAATAAGAAGTTTTAGGGAAGATTCTTGCTATTCCAAAATAACAGGTTGTAAATAATTTGAATTTTGTGTAAGATATTACAATGTGTGGTTGCATAAAAGAGATGTCAAGTTGTATATCTTTATACAGAGTATTTAAAATATTTTTTTGAAGATTAGGGAGGATTAAGCTTATATTAAGTTTGTTTTGTGCCTTTGTGAAATTTCACAAAGTTGATTTCCGGCCGGGACTCAATGGTCATCTTCGCCATGGATTGTTCTGACGTGTGAAAGGCTCCAGAGGTAAAACGGTCACCCATTTGCTTCTACGTGCTGGGGCCAGGTTTGGGCAATCCGTTGCAGAACTCAGAACGATATACAGTAGTTCTGTAAAGACTTGTTGCAGGACTTCACCGCTCAGTGATCGAACAAATGCAACCCTGGCGAAAAATTGTCTGCCGAATATTGTGGAAAAACTCACGTAGCCGCTGATCCCGACAAATTTTCTAGCAGAAATTCTAGCTCCTTAAGTATCTTAAATGTATTGTTTGACACACTATCTCTAAGGAGAGGTAAGATTTTAGATGGGCAAGAATTTTACATTCCGAATCACTTCGTGTTCGAAGGAAATTTCGTAATGTATAGTATAATGCATGTCTAATTTCATTTACTTCTTACAAGTCTCTTTTGGATGAAAACTAATCAAATTAGGTGGTAATACACCTAAATGAAAATTCCATCTAATAACGAAGTTTCATACTCAGTTCGTTTAAAATCCTTTCCCTCCAAATCGCGGAAAGTGGATTTACAGTTAAGATTTCTCTACAGCACACCAGTATATATTGTATGTTTTCTTTACGACCTATTTACAGCCTCGCCAGTGACAAACACATACTAGTGTTAATAAAGATGTCTTCGCAGCGAGCACAACAGTATATTTTATAGTTTCTTTACGAGCAATTTCAAGCCTCGTCTGTGAGTGTTTAGGGAAATTGTGCTCCCAGCGAAGACATCTTTGTGGACGCATTCTCCAGAAACAGTTGTGTAAAAGTTTTGATTTAAACATATTTATGCATAAACTTTTAATGCTAATTTGTTTCACTGTGAGCGGTCAAGTCGTGCAACTAGTTTTTACAGAACTATTTCGTTCTGAGTCTTCCACGGATCGTCCAAACGTGGCCCCGGCCTGAAGATGCAAATGGGTGGCGTTTTATCTCCGAAACCTTTCACGTCAGGACAACTCGTGGCAATAAATATAAATTCAATTTTCACTGTTTCACTATGGGTTTCTTCCTATAAAGAAAATTCCGTGATTCCGAGCCAAAATTCCGTCTTGAATACTTCTGAATTACACAATTCTGTCGATATGGACAAATTCGATATGGAAGTAAACAACAGACTCAGAGCCTTGCAAAAAATAGATCAAGAAAATAACCATTGCAGAAGACTCAGATAATAAGAGAGCAAGCAGGGAAATTATATCATGAAAAAACTAAAATCTCAGGAGGAAGTAAACGTTTGATAAAGAAGGGAGATGAAAGCAGAAAGTACCACAAAGAGGATTGAGTACATAAAATAAGGGACGATATACGAAACTCCAACAAAAATATTGTTAGCAAAGCAACCGAAAGCAACTTTAAGAATACAAACAGATCTTGAGCTGTAAGAAAAACAATGACTGTTGAAATATCTGGTTAGGCCATAACAACTCTTCAGTATTCTTTCATCTCCTTTCTATTTTTTTTATAAAAACTTTAGTTCCTCCTAAGATTTTACCTTTTCACTATTGTTTTTGTTGATCTCTTATTATCTAAGTCTTCTGAAATTGATATCTTCTTCATGTATTTCTTTGAAGGCGCTGAGTCTGTTGCTTAGCTCTATATCGAATTTCTGTCTGCTTCTCGCTAGATTCTTTTAAAGTTTTAAAAATGGTGGTTTTCTTCTAATAAACTTCGGGAACAGAAAAGACAGGATTTCATAATATCGGAAGTCGAAACAACAAAAGTTCGGAATTTTGGAATTCGAACAAACGGTACTTATTAATTTTGGAAGTTGGGAAAGCGGAATTTCGGAAACAAGCATCTAAATGTTTGTATATACGCGTTTCAAAATTGGGATCAGGAATGACCCCACGATAGTAGTTACCTTGCCAAAAAATAAGAATTGTTAAAGGTTAAAAATGAAGTCAGTATCTTAAGTGTCTTAGGACCAGTGGCGGCTCGTGGCCTGGACTTCAGGTGGTGCGCAAAATATTACAGCATCTTTTGCATTATTATTATTATTATTATTCATGGGGGTTATAATAATACCTTGTGTTAATAATAATAATAATAATAATAATAATAATAATAATAATAATAATAATAATAATATGGTGTTTTTCTTCCTTGTCTATAACACGGCTATCTCCTCTGCGCGGGTGTTCGCAGTCGTTAGTGCTAAAGGAATCGTACCCGTCAAAGACTATCGTTATCCTGTTGCCAAAGATGCTCATTAAGTGATCAAAATACTGGCTGCATATTTCCTCAAGTGTTCCAAGTTTCTTCCAGACGGCATTATGTAGTAAATACCCGCCATCTACAACATACCCTTCCTTGCCTGGTCCACAGTTCACGATTGATGTAGGTGGAACGAGAAGATCAATGGCACTCATTAGCTGAGATTTATCTGACCGTCGAAACATCCCATCTTCATTAAATATTGATATGGGAATAGTAGACAATTCGTATTTAAAACATTCTAATTGTTTTTATAGTTTTGGGCCAGAGGAGCGATTCTGTGAAAAAGACTAGTTGGATTAACTGCAAATTTGTTCTTTCTCAATTTCATTAATGTGTGTCGTTCTTGTAGAAGATTCTTAGCTTTATTTTTTTTCGCACGAATATGGATTTCACCGTACGTTTTACCCTTCAAGGTTTCTAACTTTTGCAAACCAATATTAGTTGCATCGTCACAGTTGCACCCGTCATCCCCAACTATGCCAATTTGTTCGACTGTAGTCCAAAAGGATTGTGGTTCTTAAGTCAAATCATTAGGTTTTTGAAGATAACTTTGGTCTCTTTCTATTCTGGAGTCCCTCAGTTCCACGTGCTGATGAGTTGTGGATTAATACACACACATGTGAATTCTTCAAATACTACCATTTTCTTTCCACATTCTGGCATGGCTGGTATCCATCGAGCCATGGTAGATGGTGTTATGCCTCTCTTGTGCACCAAATCTCCAGTTATCTTCATTGATCTCATTAGTGATTGTTAGATTACCATATCTTTGCATGTACCACTCCAGAACTTTCTTGTGCACTTAATCGTGAAGAGCGCTTGATCAACAAATAGTTCGAACTCGTTCTGTGGTATTACATTTCGTAACTCAAGCATTGTTTGTAAATACAGGTGAACATTACTTGTATAATTGTTGTGGCCAGTTGCATGAAAAATAGGTTACATTTTACATGCTGCATACAAATGAAGTTCCCAGATTCCCATCCTCTCAGCAGCAATGAAAATTTGTGCAGTTTATATCAGTTCCAAATACTGAATCCACAGTTTCGAAGTTCTGCTGTTTACAGCTTCTCTCTCTCCATATACTACTCAAGACTCGCTGCAAATCACTATTGCTGGAAGCAACCTCGAAAGCTTCTTCGTGACTATACAGAAACAAAATATATTTTTGGTCCACGTTTATGTCGAGTTCCTGAAAAAGAATGCGCTGAAGGGCCAATGTGGTTGGCAGATGTGCATGTATAGTGCGCGAATAATATTAACTTCTAGTCGTGTGAGGAACACATTTTTTGCGTAAATTTGTGTCCAGAGATGTTCTAACCCGCTGCCAGCCATTAAGTAACCAACAGCTTCCAAGTAGGACATCATAAGTTTGAACTCACCTACGCGAACAACAACTTTACTTAATTCGCTATTGGGTTCAGCAGCGGACACTATGTCAAACGCTTTCATAAATAACGACTGATCAAATGTTATTATTCATATCTTCTGTTTATTTTCCTTTGTGGATTCAATGGCATTGAGGAGACTAGTGTAAATTGTGTTCACGTCTGTGGTTTCTCGATTTATAAAAAGTAACGGAATTATTTCACTTGTGGAATAAGAAATGTTACTTTTTGTTGCTGATGTTTTGTCCATAGAGCAGTGTAATTTAAAGTCAAACGACGGCGATTCGTTTCTCGTTAGTCTGGAAGATCCGGAAATTTCATCACCTGGTTGATCACTACACTTTCTCTTTACAGTCATGCCTTGTTTAGATTACTAACATTTTACAATGGTGAAACTTATGGGTAAAACTAACTTGCGTTCAGACTACCGAACTTAACTTGGTTATTGTGCATGTACTACCATCGTCTGTAAAGAAATAGGTTGAGGTTTCCATGGTTGAGTAAAGAATCTGCTTGTTACACGGGAGAGGATTAAATTATAAAAAATGAACACAAATGAATTGATTGTAGCGTCAAATTTCGTAGATTAGTTCTGCCATCATTCTTTTATATTTTAAAAGTAGTACGCACCACTATTATACTATATATTTCGATAAAGAAAGAAATAAACTCACGAAGTGATTCGTGCCTAATAACTAACTTGCGTTTAGACAGTCGTTTCTTACTAACGTTACAAGATAACCGTCTTAAGTTGACGCTAGTTAAATTTGAAACCCGCGTTAACGGTAACTACCGTTTACATTACTAAAATGGACTCGGGTTAACGTTAACCATGGTAAAATGTTAGTAATGTAAACAAGGCATCATGGTAATTGTTGACTTTCGTGTGTATTCTTTTCGACATGTTTTATGAACAAACTGTACTGTAAGAAATTTCAACGATATCCACACATTATCCTCGCGATCTTTGCTACACTTTACCTACGTTTCTAATCCTTTCGCCCCAAGCAAACTACATTCGCTGTCACTACTATTGATAGCATCAATGCATATGAGGCATTTTCTTACACATTGTGGTTTAAACTTTTTTTGACCAGTGGCTAATGACACGCGGATTGAATACTAACCCTCTACACCACGGCTACCTGAAAAGATTGGAAATATTTTTAATTTCTTTTAAAGACAATTTCTCAATTTAAAAATATAATTAACTTCTACTTAACCAAGTATTGGAAAACAATATGCATCAAATAATTCTTAATATTCTTTAAAATTTCCAATTTCATGCATAACTGTTTTTATTTCGTGCTGTTACGACTGATGGTAAGGGAGAAATTGCGTTTTAAAGACGTACAGAGGCCGCCATGTTTGACCGCCATTTTGAATTCCTTCCGACACTCGGATTCGTGGGGACTTTTCACAGAAGACATATATCAAGTAGTACTAAAACATGTGTAAGAATCAGCTTGCCCCTAAATTGTTCAACCTTTTCACCTAAAATGGAGTTAATTGCCTGGGGTATGTGTGAAAACAGTAAAGATACAATTGAAGACAAGCACAAAGAGGAAATGAAGGTTAGAAATTCATCAGATCAGTGTTCGAAGTGGGTTAGAAAAGGTAAGGGAACGATTACAGAAGTGGGCTAGAAAAGGTACTCTTGCACCTACTGGTGGTGATTGCCTAATTGAAAGTAAAGGCAATGAACTCCCAATAATAAACAGGTAGAGGGACGCCAAATCCAAAATGAAAAAGTTAAGGGCACGGCGTGCCCCTCGAGCCCCCCGCGCACACACACACTTCGAGCACTGCATCACATGCTATGAACAGGGATGGAATATAGCAGAGACTAAGCGTTCTAATCGACTCTCTGGATCCTAGAACCGATCCAGAAAACATTTTAACTATAGCGAATTGGGTGATGATGCCATCAACGGTTGTCATTATGTTTTAAGGATTCGAAAGGAAGTAAATGCAAACTTTTTTGCAAGGCTTGCATCAAGCTTTCTCTTCCCAATACCAAAGCTTGTTGTGCTTGGATCGAAAGTAAAGAAACACACTCCAGTTGACTCAGACAGGATATTAATTGATAGTGGCCTCATTTAATCTCGAATAATTGGATTGCAGGCTAGGTCTCGAACAGTAGTTATGAAACATGTTCTCTTATGAGCGTAAACCAGTGCCAACCAAGATGTTTAAAGTAATGCCCTATTTATTTACCGTATTAATGATAATGAACGACAGTGTTAAATATATTAATGATATCATGACATATTTAAGAAAATGATGCTCCTGATACAATTAACTTTTCAGGCTTGTGGTTCTCACTTTTCAATACTTTCTACATAAAGCCAGTTACAGAACTATGAGGCAGAAGAGTTAAAAGAAAAAATGAAACGCAGGAGATACTTTAATCTCAACCACATTCTTTTATGTATGAAAGCACGCTTGGAAGAAAGTGAGCTCAAAAATATATCTTCGTGAATACACTCTTGAAGCAGCCTCTTCAACGATGCAGGTGACTGTTTCAATATGCTCCTTCAAGATGATTGTAACAATTATCATCTCGAAAATCTCAAATTGACAGAGTAGTATTTTCTGTCCTCTTAATAGTTTCCGAGATATTGCACGTTATTCAGTCATATGGCACGTGTTGAAAAGTGCTGTTATGGGCGGATGCCATCTTGAATAGTGGGAGCTCCTAAGCATGACAAGATGTCGCAGCAGTTTTCACCTTTAAAAAACTCTACTTCAAAGTTATTAACATTTTAAAAAAAAATTGAAACAAAAAATGTGAGTGTGACATGCGTTGAACAGTGACGTTATTGGCGGACTCCATATTGAACTGTGGGACTTGTCCAAGGGTGGAAAAATGTCATCAGGCACTTCTATCTTAAATAGACTCTACTTCAAAGCTACTAACGATAAAAAATACTTAATACCAAAGTTCGGCTGTGTTATATGGCATTATTCACTCATATGGCACAATGCATTGAACAGTGGTGATATCGGCGAACTCCATCTTGAATTGTGGGAGTTGCCCAAGGGTAATAATAATAATAAAAGAAACTTTATCCAAAAATGTTGGGTTTTATCCCTCAGCTGCTGGACTAATTCAGCAGTTGAAACACCTGACGCATCAAATTGTTACATATTTTTTTATCTATACATTAAAATAAACAAAATCGGTTGAAAGAATTTTTGTGGAAGTATGAAATTTTAATGAATAAAGTTAGTTTTCCAAATTCAATTATGAGTATTTAACAGTCCTAATCAGATCCACGCTATAAGCATTTATAGATTGATTAACCACTTACGGAATTATGTAATGAATCTTAAAAAATTCTTGGATGCATATATTGACCATGACCATATAACCGAATAGCTAGAATCACTGTTTCTTCCAGACATGCTTTCGGGGGTCTTTGTCCTCCCCACGGAGATTTTCAACCGCTCTCTCGAAATGATTAGTCTCAACATTTGTATTACCCATACGCATACTGAAATTTGTATACAATAGCAGGTTTTATGAACATTGTTCATGTTATTTTGGGGTTAAGTAGAGAAGTACAACATATTGTTAAGTTAAATTATTATTATTTCATATTTTAGTACATTATAATGTATATCCATTGCAGTCGATATACATTATTTATATTTTCCTTAGAGCCCCACCCACGTGCCCCTGAATGAAATCTTCTGAAAGAAACATTGGGTAGAAGTCGTAGAACAGTCAGTAGAGTGCTCGTCTTCTAATCGGGAAGTCTCGGGTTCTGTTCCTGGTTCCCGTTATCCTGACTCAGCTTGTCCCTTGTTTCCCTTGGCTACACCTGGCAATGCTCGGATGGTACTTTGAATAAGGCCAGGGTCGATTCCTTCCAAAAAAGCTTCCCCTTTCTAAATATATTTAGCATAAATTGGCCGAAATTGCGCTGTTATTTGAGGACAAAAAATAAATATAACATTATTTCTGTACACCACAGGTTCAGAAACTGTTACAATGCAATTCAGCAATTTACTTCAATTTTTGGTTCGCTTGAAAGTTGTACGTCAAAATAGTTCTGGTAACCCCAATCCTGTAAGCATAAACATATATTCGTCTTTGAAGAACTTGCTCTGATGAATGCAAGAGGGAGGGAACTCTATTGGAACGTCTGCTCACGACCCTTCCATGTCACTTAACACCAGCAGTCTCTTTTACCGCACATATAATTCATTTTATCTTATCTTACCAGCAGTCTCTTCAACTCTATCTCCCCCACGCACATTGATAACCACGAAAGTATAAACAAGGAAAGGAAAATAAACCTTATCGTAAATATGAGCGTCTGGAAATCGGAGTGAGAAAGAGAAATTACTATAGGAATTTCATTTTTAATAACTTTACAAAGAATTGTATCATAGAATGGAAGAAAAATGTGCATCAATCATGAAAGGGTGTTTAAAAGAAGAAAGATCCCTTCCAATTTGTATCTAAACTTACCACGTATTACACGACAAATTGAAATTTAAAAACTTCTATATTTTTTATCCCGAGTTGGGGTTACTGGTCTCCCACCAGGCGCCTCCCCAGGTGGCGGATAGGGGAATGCCGACCAGATATGATGGGTACCGAAAATTTTCTGGGGCGGACCAAAACCAGTACTGCTGCCTTGTAGTTAGTAGAGGGATCTACAAAGGCTAGGGGAAGATAATCCCGAACAAAAATATCATGGTGAGGGGGAGCAGCATCACCATTACCACTCTGAGGCTGAAGATGAATGACATCGGCAAGGCTCAGAGATGGACGGAGGACGACATCTTGGATGTCTACCTTTACTGCGAGGTCGTAGAGCTGACAACTCTATACCGCTAAAACATGTCGAAGCTAGACATATTAGCGATACAAGAAGTTTGGTGGGAGGGTCAAGATAAGATCCCACAAGGCAAGTACACTTTCTACTACAGGGAAAAACAGTCTCACGATTTCGGAACAGGATTCCTCATTAAGAACAGTATCCTTCAGGCGGTTCAGAATATAGAGTTCGTAAACGAAAGACTATC
>JAGDQP010076783.1:0-10018 GCA_022664845.1 Lepisma saccharinum
AATCGTGCTAAATAAATGGTTGAACTACTTATGTTTTGGCGTATGCAAATTGATCCATGTGGATATTATGGGATGATCTTATTCGTAAATAGGAAGATTATCGAATGCTTTGTCTAATGCGAATAAATTATAATTGGAAGCAAGTACTGTTTAGTTCATACATATGTGAAGCAACAATTATATTTCTGATGTTACAAGCTTGTAAATGGGCTATCATTGTAAGTTATCACGTCACACGAGTTTTCCTCACATATTGACTTATATCGAGTTCGTTTTGTTTCTTTTGACATATAGTGTTAATGCATTTTATTGAGTTTAATTTTGTTCTATTTTTTATGCTCGAATATGTTGATGTGTGTAAACATTAATTCAGGAAACTTGGAATAAATATTCTTTTTTCAGTCACTCGTGAATTGCTATAATGATACCTTAGTACTTGCTGAACTCTTTTATAAATGACTGGCTAGCTGCCATAAATAAATTGAAATAAGCAATATAAAGAATATGATAATCTTTAATTAAGATTTTAATTAACGTTCCTTCTAAGTAAAAAAAAAAACCTTGCAGCTAACTTACGTACCGGAATGTACTTTATCACTCACTATACGAGATTATTTAAGGATCTGTATTACATTGTAAAATTACTTATTCTCGGACTCTGACACCGAAGAGACCGAGCCGCCGTAGCTCAGTGGTAGAGCATTCGGGAAGACGTGGGTACGATTCCAGTGACCGACCATGCTGACTGAGGTTTTTCCAGGGTTTATCCTCAGTCACATCAAACGAATGCCGGGATGGCACCTTCAACATAGGCCCTGCCGACACCTTCCTGAATCCTTTCCCTTCCCCCATCCCGTCCTAAGCCTTAGATGCCTTAAATAAAATTCAGTTCTGATACCGATGAGTTAGGAGGAGGGATTCCGCCAGGATTTTTCAGTATGGAGGGGTGTAAAGTCGAAATTTGGACTGTGGAAGTGCAGTTTTGAACGGTACCCATCAATTTTTGACCGTAAAAATTTTAAAGTGGGAGGATACTCTCGAGGATTTAGGGGGTGACACCCTCAGAGGGGTTCTGACAGAACCACTGATTAGGAGCTTTAATAAAAGAGCTAATTGTGTTCTTTCGTTTGCTTTGTCTTATTTCCTTGTTGCCCTAAACACTGGAAATCTTTCTCGTCTAGCCTAGGAAGGAACGCCCCAAAGTGAATCTCCTTTACGTTGGAAAGGTGAATAACATATGATACATGTTTTGGTTGCCGTTCGTATTAACTTTTTCTTTATCAGCACAAATCCCACGTATGCCCTTAGTGCTAGGAGACTTACTAAATTGCCAATTGCTGTCTAATAGCAATATAATACTGTTATATATTAAGATTTTTATACTATATATGTAGGCCTATATCGCATGCACTACTAAAATTTAGGTATTTGCTGGAATGTGATTAATAGAAACTTGGTTCTACTTTAGACCCCACACTTTAATAAAATCTAACAAAATGATTTCTTATATTTTTTTTTTAAGAAAAATGGCCATAGGAAAAATTAATATATCACTTTATTGATTTTTAAACCTTCAGTTCGTGATACACAAAAATGCACATTGTCCACCAAACATACACGTAGGTATACAATTTATATTTATACTAACAAACGAAAAAAGCACTAATATTTAACATTATTTTCAGTCGATACATAAAATTAGATAAAAAAAGTTCTTTATCTCCTTTTGTCACTGTACAGTACAGTTTGTTCACAAAAAAAAATGACTCATTCTTCACAAACCATTTACTCCATATTACATATATAAAAAATGTACTGGTTGTACACATCCTCAGAAAAATACGAAACCAAAAATATGTTTGGTTATTTATACTTATAACAATTGTATTTACAAAATTTACAAAATATTAGTTACTCGATTTATTGTGTTATCTTTTTGCACATTTTCAATACAGGACGATACAAAAAATATTCATAAACTAATATACACAACATAGCATCCCCCTTTTGAAAGTACATCTTGGCTTTAAACGTGAATAGAAAAAATAAACTTTTCTATCTTAAATGCGGTGCGTTTCATATTGAGATGCACAATTATTTAAAAACAATGTGATTCAACTACTTCAAATACAGAAGTGAATCTTATTTTGTAATAAACAGCAGCTGTAAGCGCTCTTTTTAAGTAGGTGTAAAATTCCCGTGTTGTTCCATTGTACAGAGATATTATTAGTATGTTCTTTTCTACATTAAGTTCTTGTCGGTATCAAATGTGTTTGTTTTCACCAATAGCTTGTCATTTTTGTTTTGGTTTAAGGCTCAATCCAAGTGCGTTTTCCCGCCTTTTTCGTCTTAAGTCAATTATTCAAATTTCAGTAGAGGAAAACAGAATATTAACTTTCACGGACCAAAGTTCGTTTCGTCCTTCAATAATGAGAAAAATTAGTTATAATTAAATTCTAGCATTAACTGCAGGATTGTGTGCAGATACTTTTGGGACATTATTCTGTCCCAAAAGTGTCTGCACACAATCCTGAGTTTACTATCAATATTTGATTAAAACTAATTGTACTCATTCTTGAAGGACGAAACGAACTTTGGTCTGTAAAAGTCAATTTCTCTTTTATTCTACTGAAATTTGAATCATTGACGTAAAACGAAAAAGGCTTGAAAACGCACTTGGATTGAGTCTTAAGCTATTTCAAAATGAATGCACAGGTGAAAGTGTGTTGAATGATTTCTTGCAACCAAATCAGACATACAGACAGATCCAACAAAGACTTAGAAATAATCACAACCCAAGTTCTCTATCAAGAAATATCTTGTACAAGCTTGGTACCAGGCACATATCCACAATTTGGTTTTGGGAGGGGATCGAAGATGTGTATGGGCAATGAAATTAATATAAAATATGTATAATTAGGCCTGAAGTTATACCTTTTTTCCATAAAACTGTGGGTTTTTTTGGGGGGGGGGGGCAGAGAGTCTGGACAACCCGGACCCACTCTAAATACGTCCCTGCTTGGTACATAGTTTTGCCAACCATGCCAGTGTTGAATCCGGGACGCATCGAAAATAAAATTGAAATTTATTGATGTCCTTTAGGTACTTTTGCTTCACCGCAGGAAGCGAGCCGGGAAGCAAAGGCTTAGTGAATGTGCCATTCCGGCATTCGTCAGGCGAAACTTAGGGAAATCCTGGAAAACCCAGTCAGGATGGTCGTCTATGGGCAATGGAAAATAAAGACATCGTAAGGACGTTTGGTGTCGAAGCCCCGAAAGTATAAATAAAAGATAGGACAATTTGTAGCAATACAACAGAATATGAAGCAATGATGGAATTAAGTATTTATGGAAGTATAGGAAAGTATTCTTAAATAGTTGACCATTTCTACATGTTCTTATTACTATTCACACAATTAACTTACATAGCCAAATGCAAATTCATGGATTTTTAGCGTTCCGGTCGGTCTAGGTCAATCCGGTACAGTTGGCGGCCCTATTGTTACAAGAGGTTTAAGGAAACTGGAAGTGTACGGGATACAAAAGCAGTAGAACGTGCTTGAACGTCTAAATTCTTTTTCTTGACGGGGAAGTTCTCAAAATTAGTCCTTAAGTATCATTGGACTTGCACGTTTGATGTGGTTAAAAAACAAACAAACAAAAAAAAAAGTGAACACCTTCTCTTTTCTACTGCGCATTTAGTTTTGATTAGCTGAAAAGAGAGAAGACAAAAAAAAAAAAAATGTCAAAGCCTTGTACAAACTGTTGACGAAAACAAATTAAAATATCCTTGGTAGAGAGAAAACAATTAAAAACTTTTACAAAAAAACTTAATAACCTGTTGTGTCAAATTGTACAATACAGAGTTATTTTTTTTTATGTTTTATCACTGACTATTAATGACAGAAGTTGTTCATTGTCATGCATCTCACGAGAATATCAAAGAAACAACCCTCTAATTGTTGAGGAGTAAGTTTCTTTAACAATAGATCGACACAGTGGAAATATATATATATGAACAGGAAACTTAAAAAGGTTCAAAATACTCATAATAGTTACAAAAAAGAATTCACTTTTTGTATTCCAAGCTGTTCAACCCACAGTTTCTAAAACCGTTTACTAGAAGATAAATCACATTCAGTCTCCAAACTTGAGACAAATTATATCTCAAATCTCTGAAAACGGATGTCGTTTAGTAAACAAGTGTAGTTTACAAATATGCTGACTTGTTTATGACACTTATATTAAAAACAAAACAAAACAGTTTCACATATTACCTGAAGTACAAATAAAACTTAACTAAAACACACAAAACAAACTGTTACGTATGTTTATAAACACACAATAGTATTATTATTATATATGTTATTATTTTATAAAACGTTTATATATGCTCGAGACATAATATATTGTATTTTTTCTCTTAAATAAATGGACGCTAAATATTAATGTAACATAAAGTAGATAAAGGCATCTAAGGCGAATGTTCCACTTTGACCATTAGTATCAGTCTTTTATTAATTTACACCCTTTTTTTACATAAGAAAAAGGGTATATTCTGTAAATTTCTGTCTCAGTCGCTTTGTCTATATGATTGTTTTAAAATTATATCGAGATACAGTCAGCTACTGTACACGTGCGCTTATATTAACACAAAATAGACCACGAATGCACTTTATAAGTCCGACAATTTGCCATGTGTTTTAATTTTGCAGCAAGGCTGTAAATTTCAGGTTTAGAAAAGTGTTAGTTGGTCATTTTTTTATTGTTCATCCTGTACGTTATGTTTGAAACTTAACAACGGAGTTTGAAGCAAACTTATTTCACATTCCGTGTCTATAATCGATTGCGATTTTTAAGAAATTAGGCAAGAACTTTGTCTGTATAGAGTTCGAGATATCCAAGAAATTCTCTTGAACTACATATCCTTACAATTCACTTTCCATTATACCCATGACGCTTAGTTCTAACACCATAGATTTTCTTCCAGTTTTTTTAAAAGTAAACAACTCTGCAACAGAACACACTGATGACTTTGTCATTTCACTGTCGTAAGTATAACTTGTTACCAATAGTTTGTGACAATACTATCAAATTAATATATTGCTATAAGCAGGCAGTTTTGTTTTAAGTAATTACTTCTTTGCCCATTGTGGTATCACTCATTTCCTTGTACTCAAGGGCTCAGCGGTTGGGTGTCTTGTGGGGACTCGAGTGGTACGTAACTTCCAAATATATGCATCGTTCTTGGAACGATAACATAACGCAAGTGTATGTTCATCCAACAGAAGGCAGTGGCAAACTACCATAAGTTCATCATAGTTCATTATATTAATACTTGCCTTCGGACAAAATGGTTATCTTCATTGCTTGTTGCTGATAGATATTTGAGAATAGTAAAGTGATAACTCTAGATTAAAACAAATGAAAGTAGGCTAATAGACAGCATGTTTACTCTTTGAAGAATTAAAGAAATCAGTAGGAAAAGCAAATTGTCCAAGATGCCATATAAGAAATAGTCATGAAGTTAAAAATAGATCTTCTTCCCTGAAAAAGGGCGTAACCTTCCAAAAAGTGTTAGACTCTGACTAGCATGAAGAAGAATAGATTTAAAAGTTGCACTAATGAGGCAATATGCAATCAAAATTTTAAGCATAATTTGTAGACCTTATATTCAACATTAAATATTTCATCATTGAGATAATCTCTTATTAGGATAAAAATATTATCTGTAACAATAAAGTTTCCCAAATATTTGTGTATTTTTTTCCATTCATTTCTCTACACATTTGTCCTACTTTCTCTTAGTGCATTCTATGTCTGAATATGTTAGCCCGTCCGTTTGTCATAACATCTTTTTTTTCTCTCCTCAAACTGCGTATCATGTTTTTTCTCAGCATGAAACGAGGGATAAATCCTTTTATCATGCACCTGCAAGTTATACAACCCACTCAACGGCTTGGTTGGCTGGGAGAACTACCATCAGGCGCTTTAGAACAAAATTAACAAACAGCTGCTGTAAATAGCGTCTTTATTCTACAGAGTCAAAAGTCTTTTTTTTCTTCTTCTTAAGGTTAGTGCAAAGCAAGAATCTCTAAAACTATATGGCAGCACTACATTCATATGTCTCTAATTCTTTTAATTTTTTCCGTTGTAGGAATTTGCAATGCTACTCATACAAATTCAAGCCTAAAGAATTCAAAATTTCTGGGAAGAAAGTTCATAGCCATTACAAGAGTTCTGTCCATTCTGATGTTTATAGTTTCTTTCTTGTTCATTGTTATAAGTTTGTATATTCACTACAACAATCAAGCGGTTTCAACACAGACGAAAAAAGAAACTAGAAAATCAGCACGGCTTTTGAACTTTCTTCATTGAAAGTTTGAACTCCCTAGGCTTCAGTAGAAGCAGCATTGCAATTTTGTGCTGCCATCTAACGTTAGAAATGGTTACTTTAAACTAACCTTAACTAAAATACGTGTAGCTGTTTTCCTTATTTGATTTAGAAATTGCACTGAATCACAATTACAAATACTTGGTACTGCATTTACATACCTAAATAATTCATAAATTGTACCAAGATTCCATTTTCTCCAAAGAAAATATTCAATCACATTTTGTGAACGAATAGGTGTAATATTGAGTGTAATAAACGTGCTATCTATGTTGTTGACTCTAGAAATTTTTTTACAAAAAAGGGGGTAGCTAGTCTGGTCGCAGAGAAAATTGTCGCATTACTAAAGATTGAATGCACAAATGTCACAAATAAATCAAACTGTTACGTCTAGCACAATGTCTTTGGTGCAGGTCGTTGTAACTCAACAGAGATTGGAGTGGAATAAAACGTATAATCAAGATTTCGTTTCATTGTTGTATTATAACGAAGATAGTGCGCCTACTGTGATTTTGGCCTCCCCAACCACCGGTTCTCAATCACTGTGATTTTGGCCTCCCCAACCACCGGTTCTCAATCATATCATTACCACACCATTCCACATAAACAATTGCACACCAGTCAAGTATTAGGAAACAAATTGTCAACTAGTACAACAAAACTACCAAGAGATCCTCTGAACCTTCAAGACAGGATAAGTTATAATCCCGGACTTAAAGGATAAGTTAACGTAAGTTCAGGAAAAAGCCCATGATTCGAGTTGCTATGCCAGAGCCTATAAAGTGATGATTGCAGAGACAAAGAATATGAGAAGCGTTTAGTAATTCTCACATGTTAAAAGATAATAATCAAACTTAACAGTACATTAAAGTGTTGTAGTAAACCAGAGCAATGTAATGACTAGTTTTAGAGGAAATAAATTTGGTGCACATAACTTAGTAGCAAGTCGAAAATGAAATATTCGTTCGTTACGGAAGATGGAAATAAGATTGCTATACAAATGTTCTCCTTGTTGTACGGCTTTAAAAGTTGATTGGAAGAAACGAACAGTGTCTGATTGAAGGATATCATCTCGTCCATGGACGTTTGCAGCCCTGCCATCTATTAGCGTTAATTGTAACTAGAAATATGATGGTTACTATTGCCGCGCCATCTGTTAAGTATTTTCCTCACTAACTATACGACAAATTGCTCAATAAAGTCAATTGTTCTTATATTTTTGTTTTGAAAAACGAGTCCTTGTGAAAACAAAAGTTAGACTAAATCTCTAATCCCAAATCAGATTTAAAAATTCTTTTCTAATTTTGATGGACTAATCTTTGGTTTGGTAAACGTAAGAAAATGATACTATGAGCTATTATATATTTTGTCAGTTTGACACGCTTAACTACTCTCATGTAAGAATTAAAAATATTACCAACATACACTCAAAATTTAAATAAAATTTTGATGTTTAGGCTTCGCAATATCTACTTTGTCAGGAGACAGGATTGCAACTAACAAGGTGAATGTATGTGGTTTGCCATTGCCTCATATTAGATTGAAATGATAATGGCGTCCGAAGTACGGGAAGTATAACAAAGGTGCAATGTGTCCTCACAGGGAATTGAAATCGGAACTTCCTTGATAAAAAGGAGACACGCGTTTCCACTCAACTAGCGACGGTCGTACACATGATGCATCCATCGAACACAACCACTGTTACTATGGAAACTTACTAGAAAGGGATTGTAATGGACTTTCATAAGGGCCTACACTGTTCTTTTGATTTTATTAAATATACAGGTGGCTACGACATAAGCCCGTTACACATCTGAGGAATGATATGCTATTGCGAGCACTCTTCTGGGGGTAATATGAAGTCATTGGCCTGGTGAAACTGAGGAAAACAGAAAACCTCAGTATCCGACAGCAGGACTCGATGTGCTTACTTCGCCAGTAGCGATCCGTTGAAACTTATTTACTGTAACACAAAAAGTCACTTCTACTTAATAATGCACACCCAGTTCCACAGAAAATAGTCGGTAGAAATTCTTCTAAGACCTGGCAGAAGCTGGCAACACTGACCAAATATATACGTCACAAGTATGCATTTGAATTGCGCGGCGCGACAGCCTTTTGAGCACTCTGGAGTGTCAGACTGCTTTATTAAGTAAAGGGTTACGGGGTCAGCGTAACGCCTCTTTGTAGCCGTGTGTCTGATTTTCATGACCACAGTACACTCTTTCTTTCATTCAAGTAGCTCACCAAATGTCTTGACAATGCTGGGTGAACAAAGAAATTTTAGGCCCTACCTGGAATTGAACACCGGTCTATTTTTAATGAAGCTGACTTATACTTACAAAGTTTATTTTAAAATAAAGATAAAAAAAATAATTGTGAGGGTGATAACAGCACTGTGGCATATGCCCGTCCTGAAACGGGGCAGGTTCTTATTTACGAAAAGTCGTATATTTTTCCATTAATCAGATTCGGCATGTACCAATTTCTCAGCTTTTTTAAAACTACATCTGATTCTTTTTAGAGTACATTTTCTCGTTATAATACTCAAAATAGTACAATCAAATTTGTTTCAAACAAATTGATTAGCTTTTTGGTTCGACTACACCACACGTGAATTGCAAAATTTATTTACTTTCTTTTTTTGAAAACTGAAAAGATATTGGTGTATTCAGTGGTTTTTCCTGAGGCTTTCAGAGTATTCATATCACGTAATGGATTATAAGATTTGGGCAACATCTTCTGTTTATACAGTCTATTCCACACTATCCATGGACCAATCAGAGATCGATCTGTTAGCTGATCCACATGGTGTTGGATCTTCAGTAGGCATGACGAGTTCTCGACGTTTTGAGATGGCATTTTTCAAGATCATGGAGACATCGTTGGCCGCATTTTCAGCATCCGCTTTGGTCCAGATGGTACTCTGAGAGCGCTTCAGGCGTCGTTCATTGGGGGGCTTCAGAAGCATCCTCTGTCGTTGCAGCTGCTCGGGAGACAGCGATAAGAGGGAGGTCAACTGGAAAGAAAGATAAAGAGAAGTAAGAAGCTAGTAAAAGAAACACAAGTTATAATTTTAATTTTTAGCGGATTCCTCCCACAAAACTTTGGCTCTAACATTTTAGCGAATTCTATCGTGGTAAATGTCGTGGATTCCGACGTATTAAATACCCTAAAATGTCGCGTCTATTAGAAATAACAAATTCATAGTTTTGTATGCAACAATGTCAATAAATTACATACTACGCACACTGAATCATTCGTCTCTCATCTATACATATTGAACCATTCATACTTTATAAACGTTACCTATAAGAAATCTAGAGCAAGCACGTGCCCTAGAAGTTGGTTTAGAGGAGTCCAGCACCTTCGAGGAAGGGGGGGGGGGGTTCGGGATTTGTCTGGAGGTGAAATTTACGTAAAATGTATATAAAATTTGCCAAAAATTATACTAATTTCACCAAAAAAAAATCTGAATTTCGGAGGTTTGTATCCCCATGATCCCCCTCTGCGTTCGTGTCTGATCTAGGATATGCATACTTAATTATTCATCTATTCAACAAAATTTAAAATCTCCATTAAAGGTGGGACTATACATACGACACTCCTACAGTATCAATATGTA
>JAGDQP010076785.1:0-10018 GCA_022664845.1 Lepisma saccharinum
CTGTACTGAAAAGTGAAGTTCTTTTGTCAACACTCGTATCTTCACTGGCGTGTGCACTTTCACTTGCCACAGGTGCATTGGTTTCGCTATTTGCAGTGATGAGAATATCGGCAGTCACACTCATTGCTTCAGATACATGGCCTTGAAGATCAATTAAGGATAACTGGCTACAGCGGCTGGTAACTTCACCATCTACAGAAAAAAAAAAATTGTAATCTTGATGTAGAGATCAAATACTTGTGGAAAATCGGTAATGAAATATTGATAATGTAATAATAAAAATCTTCTCATGAATCATCAGGCGGAATAGGGTGGAGGAAAGTATGTGGAAAGGTAGTCTTCCAGGGCCTATTTTTGAAGTATCATCCCGGCATTTGCCAAGTGTGACTGCGAATAAACCCCGGGAAAACCATAGTCAGGATGGCCAGTTGTGGGCTTCGAACCAATGTGCCTCATCATTGCCAGGTGAAAGCCCGCGACGCTAATAATAATAATAATAAAAGCTTCCCCTCAAGTCTGCTGCCTTCTCTTGCCTAGGCCTAAATACTCCCCTGTACCCATCTCGCGATTACGGGTGCGCAATTCCGGAATTAAGGCAGTCGATTAGTCGGACACTACTCCAAGTTCACTCCTCTGATGTTGCAAAGTGCTGATTTCTGAGCTACCACTACGCTCACAAATGTGTACAGAATTCATTATAGGCTCTATAATGAATTAGAGCTAGGAATTTTAGTTGCAAAAGTGTCATGAAAGGTGAAAAATAGGTGCTCAAACAGGTGCAAATTTAAATGTCAAAATGTATTATAAGCAGTGCAAAAACAATTACATGAAACATAAGGACACAAAATTCACCCGTACATTTAAAAGCATATTATTCCGAAACATCTCAGAACACTCACTCACTCATCCAGAAAACTGTTAAAACATATAACATTTCAATAAGACTGTGTCTGCAGTCACTAAGCAAATGGGCTTACTTGCATTACATGTAAAAAGAGAACTTCCACGTTGATGGTCACACGTGGTAGGTATTTTGTTTTTAAATGATAATCCAGGTATTGTTAGTTGCAATCAGTGTTCCTTTCAGGGGCACTATGGGGACTCAGCTGCTCTTAGACAACAGTGAACTCCCCTGAAGAATTGCGACAATATTAAGAAAGTATACAGAATGCCCCCCTGATAGGCATTTTATATTGCCAGCCCCACTCCCTGAATTTTCATCAGTCCCTCCTGACCAGAAAGTTTGAAAGAAACCCTGGATTTGAAACCTTCTTAATACTAGTTTTTTAGCCAAGCTTTGCTGCAGTTTCTATTTCCCATTACCCTGCAGCACTTCCTTAACATCCATCTAAACAGTCCATTGTGTTTTCTTCTCAGGACACTGCTCCTCCATTTTTTCATATCACTTGTTTAGAAAGCTCAACTATATGTACAGTACAAAGTTCATTTAGTAATTCCGTTTTACCTGCTTTTTTAAAAGTTTGATTATATTCTATGGCCTTTAGGCATCTAAGATTCAGGCCGGTATAACAGCTTTTTTGAGCTTTGGTGAGAAGCTGCTGCATGCTGCTGCAAATTAATTTTTGAAGAAGACGTAACGACCCGACATGGAACACAATCCCACTCTCCGGTACGGAATCCAGGGCTTTAGGGAGGTGGATTGCAGTGAGGTTGATAGGAACGAAAAGGTTTGGGAAGATTTAGGACTATTTATTTAAGTAACTGAAGAATTGGGCGGTGACGCGCGTGGGATTGAAACGTCGTTTATTAATACACTTGCGGTGAAGATAAAACTACGATTACTAGATTTTATAACGGGAAGTAGTTGCATGATTACAACCATTATTTTTTTTTTATTATGAAACTGAACCAAAACAAAGTGAATGCTTCCCCCTACCAGTTATAGTTATTGCAGTGACGCCAAACATGGGCGTGTTTAGGATTTGAACCGAGAAAGATCATGGTGGAAATTAAGAGACACATTTTTAAGAAATTACTTTAATGATGAATTGTTGATTGTTTTTTTTAGATCTGAATAAAAGTACTTTACGTTTTTATTTTGTGTGACTGTGAAATGCCTGTTTCTCACATGGTAGTATTCGAATAACCTGGGATAGTATTACTATTTTATTTATATAAATTGAAATGAAACAGTGAGCTTAGGAAACAGTAAATAAACTTTATATGAAACTACAAAAAAAAAAAAAAGGAACGACAATACAGTAGAGTGCCGGAGGGATGAGGCCACTTGGCGGATGTTTTAGAATGTGAATTAAATTGACTTCTGTTGCTTTGAAGCACCTGACTTTAATTTAAAAGCTTACAAAGTTACATGTGAGTTTGATGAATTTAATAGTTTGCACACAATTGAAATTACAATACTTTTTATTACATACCAAGCATTACAAAGGAGCTGTTCTGATTGTTGCTTTTGTAAACACATTAACAATAATATTACTTGTTTATTTTTATTAACAGATTGAACTGAAGACAACAGTTAAATACAAATTAGACGCATTGAAACACCAGCAGTGGCTGAACAAGAACCAAAATGCAGTTTACACTTCTCCTTTTTCTGTTGCCTAGCAATAACACAGAAAAACAAAGTGCATTACTCTGTGCCGTTTGGTGCACTCAATATTATTTAAAATGTTCATATGTGAAAGGCAACTTAACTACATGTGAAATATTGAATGAATAAAGAACTACGTTAAACAATACTTGGCTTGAAGAGATTTTAGACATTTTACGTATTTGAAATACCTCTGTTTTATTATACTTTTATAAAGCTTACACACTTTTGGCAGTTATAAAAAATGCTCACTAATTCGTGTACTTACTGTGTTTTTTTTTTAAAGAATGTTACCAAATTAAGCCTACAATTTACATGTGGATAGAAGATTAAAGAATTTTTGAATGAATTGAAACTGTGGTTGATTAAGAGTTTGTACTGAGATTTCACAGTTGTGGGCTAGAAATATGAAGAGATAGCGGTGAGTGAGTGACATCCGAAGTACAATTCTTCAGGTTAGATTTTCTGACACTACAAACAATTGAATTATGTCGGCAATGACAGTTAGCTGATAATTTGAGATAAACACTATATATATATAAAACGACGTCGAAATGTAAGATGAGTAGATGAAATCAAGCGTTTTTCAGGAGCTACATGGATGAGGATATCAGCAGACCGAGATATGTGGAAAGAAAATGGGGAGGTCTTCATCCAGCAGTGGATAGAAAACGGCTGAATATGATATATATATATATATATATATATATATATATATATATATATATACCAACACTTTGGAAACATTTATGTTTCAATACACATTTAGAGAAGCATATATTTTTACAACTAAACACAAGTCATTTTACACATACCTATAATACTATTAACAGTTTTTAAATAACTTACTACATATTATTGCGAATACTGGCCAATGTTTGCTACATTACGTAAAAGGACTGAAAACAATCGACGATATTGCGTAAATAGAAAGACAAAAAAAAATATAATAATTGCGACGATTGGCTGATCATGAAATATTTTCTTGCTACTTGCACTACTTTGGGCAGAACAGATTTATTTTCCGTTTTTTTAAAATAGATTGTTGTTGCGGGTTAGCCATGCTTACTAAGCAGTTTCAAAGCCTCTCAAAACATAAGAGAAAAAAGAGTTTAAGCTCTCATTTCCGTCGGCACACGTTTTGACAACTGATCAAATTAATACTGTTTGGACCACGCCTCTTAAATACCAGAAACGCTCCAGCTAAGTTTTACGTTAGGAATAAACCACCATAAATGCGAACAGTACAATTTTTACATTACTACGCTTGAATAACGCTTTTTAAAAATAATACTAATTAATTTCAAGTTACCGATTACATTAACTACCCAGGAACCAATAATCACAATATGTAGATAGACAAACAAATATTTCTTATGTGTCAATTTTGATTTTAGTTTGCCAAGTTTCGATGATGTAGGCAAATATAAGATTTTTTTTTTTAATTTTGTTTTACTTATGCAAGTTGGCCCGCAGATAATTTTGGTTTATCTTGTTGATAATCTTACAAATGTTTACACTGTATTATTGCAGAAGTTATGTGAAAGGTTTCTGTGAAACATTAGAAATACAGGAACGTTTACATAGAGTGGACTAGTATATGTCCAATTTATTAACTTGCCAACCTTAATATGCACTGAGTGGGGATGGAAGCGTTATGTTCGAACTTTTTCGTGCCATCACGGAGAGATGTCGCAGCTATTGTCGTGAAAATTGGCACAAGTTTCGGGTACAGCAACGGAGTTTAACAAAAAGAAAAAAAAAGTTATGTTTACGGTAGTTGTTTATGGTTCTCGCTTTGGAGAGTTCACTCCCCACAAATTTATAGATCTAACTTCTCAGAGAAGCGCTTTCTTTAGTCTTTGTCTGGCCCAAATATAGAAAATGTCAAAACAGAAAGATCCTACCTTGTAATTAGACCTCCTGCCCCGTTCTGACCATCAGACCCCCTCACAAATATTTCTACTGACACAGAACCGAATAGGTGAAAAGCCGTGACTTCTTTAGTGACACCCTGTCGTCCAGTTCGGCACTTGCAGTTCCACATAATACGTCACTTTAATCGTTAAAATACCACACAACATTGAAAAAAAATGGTCGTCACAGTCAATCGGTGAAAACATAAAACAAAAAATAGGTTGACAGAAGTACACTTAGCTTCTGAACCTAGTTATAGTGCGATGTACATTAAATATCAAATTATTAACGTTTTTATTTCACAAACAACAAAACTTTATCCACACTAACTAAGGTCTATTCTCTAACTGCTTTTTTTCTTCCTCCAGTTTTGTGCCTCCTCTTCCCCCTCCCAGTGCTTTCACCGTTCCCTCCAATATTGGTTAATTTACTTTTTCAGTTAACCTAACTGCTTAACCATTCCTCAACGCTCTTCTCCTCTGGGGTAAAAAGGTAAAAAAAAAAAAAAAAAAGCCTCACAACAGAGGTCCTGGTCATTCCGCAATGTACGGGTTGTCCACTAGTGTTACCTTTCGTGAAAACACATACACACAAAAATAAACTTCCCTTTAGGCTGTTTTTTAGATGTTATATTTAAAAAACAAACTACTTCTACGTTAGCTAAAATCTCTGAAAAATTAAAAAGACCCAAGTGAACCTGATAAAAAAATAATTCAAAATTCGCCAGATGATAAGTCGGAAATATTTTGGATTGTTTCCTTTAACACATCTGCTTGGAACAAGAAACGAATATCCTGCAATGTTATACATAACAACTTTAATTCAAAGCAACCTGGGTCTTATAAGAATCAGGCGTAACGTAGATCGTAAGTATTGAATGGAAAGGCATTGTAAATTTGCCATATACAAAGTCGCAACAAATTTTACTTATAATTACATAACTCATTCAATTCCTCCTTGTTCAGAAATTCGGCTAACGTGAAATGAAGCAGGAACAATACCAATCAAAAGGTTTTTCTCCCCTTTCGAGAAACAACCCATAGCCTCAGTTCCTGTTTTGAAGTTCTACCTTTCATGAAAATTCATTTCGCTACAGAGAGTGTACCCCTCGGGTGGGTGCTGGCTGGCTATTGCCAGCAAAGAAAAAAAAATATAAAATTTTTCGCCCAGTTACAATCTCTACTTAGTTTCAACGTGCAGTTTAGCGAAGAGATTGTGTATTCGCTGGTGTAGTGAAATTACCCGTCTGAGTACAACTTTGATTATATTTATTTTAGGTTCTCTCATTTTTTCCCCACGTAATTTGTGAAGGTAACTATAGTCAAAGTCCTATCGTAATGCTAGTTTCACAATTTCCTTCATGATATATTGTTATAAGTTTGAATTTTGGACAAACTCTAGATGTTACATCATTTCTCATTTAGAAGAAAATTATAAGTGAATTGGTTTTAAATTTCGATTTGAATACCAAAAGGAGAGAACTGCTTTTAGTTAAATTGAGATAAGAGTGTCTTATCTGTTTGCTCTTTTAAGGGCCTTTTTTAACAAGCTATCACGCATGTAGAGAATATTTGGGCTCAGTGGCTCAGTGGAAGAGCGCTCACCTATGGTGCTTGGGGTTGTCAGTTCGATCCATGCTCAGGCCATGTGGGTTTTATGGTGGGGAACACCGTGTGCGTCGGTTTTCTCAAGGATCTTCCGATTCCTCCCACTTTCTTCATTCCACCAATTCACCCATCATCATTCATCGGATCTGAGTCAAAATTTGCCTAAAGGCCTTAAAAAATAAATTAAAATGAAGATAATATGCATAGTCTGCCTGTTGTAAGCAAATCTTTAAGATTTGCAGGTATACGCACGGTGCGGATTTCGTTCCACCAACAATCTATCTATTATTTTTCTCTCCCACTAAAATACGTTAAGGTGATGTAATAAAAGTTTTTGGAAATATTTACATAAGCTTCCCCAACCATTTCTTGACGATTTCGCATCTTGGTTAAACCTAATGCTGTTTGTGGGCTTTTAAAACGCTCTTCTGTAAAATCAAGAAACAATGGACAAAGCACGTTCTTTTCCTGTTATCTTCATTTGGGATCTGTACTGGATCTCAGGACTAAAAACTTTTCTCGATTCTAAGGGATCACATCCGAATACTAGCATGTCTTTGTTTCAAGGTCATATGGGTAGATCTAGAGAAGTGGAACGGTTCGTATTTTCAAGTGGAATTGAGGAAACACCTAGAAATACTTCTGCATTGTCGTCATGAGCAAGGTTCGCAAATCATTCTATTTTCCCACAGTACACAGTGTAAAATGGTTAAGGGATCAATGTTTTAATGAACATTTCAAGCATTGTTTGTTGAGTGATTCAATTAATTTCAGCCTGTAACAACGTACAGAATGGTAAATAGTCATTAATTGTAAGCCTGTAAACTCAGATTGATATGCAAGTACATGACTCTGATGTTAGATAACGTGAGTTTGCAAGCGGCTGCGTCAATGTTTTGATTTATATACAACATGACCTAATATAGACTGTAAATAATGTCTATCAAAGAGTCGTTACCGTTGTTGCGTACTCGACATTTATAAAGCTTTGTGTAGTAGGTTGAATTTCAGTAATAATGTATTTGATAATGAAAATACTCTCTTCAAGCACTAAATAATATATGTGGAAAATATATAATCTATTCAATATACCAGAACTATGTCTCCCAAAATATTTAGTCTATAGATATGAAACAAAAAGATGAGATAGTGTTAAGTGAATATGCACTCTTGAATTATGATACTGGCCCAACCAGTGGAGTCTAGGAAATATCTCGAAGGTATGTATTCAGGCGAAAAGAAAATAGTATATTTTCAAAAGAGCAACAGTCCAGGATTACATTTTTTGGGGGGGATATTGAGATAAACCGTTTCAAAATTGAAAATAATAAATTGAGACATATTCTACGGAAGTTAACAAAATCGATAGTTCAAAAGTGATTCTGAGTCATGAGCATGCTACTGCAATATATGAATATGTTATAAATATGAATTTCCGTGAGCAGTTATTTCCTTTCATTTGTCATCTATTTGTGTTTCTAAATTAACATAATGTTGATTCTATAGTGCTATACATTATCAATTAGATTCTTCTAAAGCTTATAACACTGATTCATCAATGAAACAAAAATCATCGTCTGACAGTAAGTCATTGTCTTGATTTCCATTGTTCACAGGCTGCTTTAAAATCTCATCCTAGTATTCTAAAGTTGCCACGGCGTAAGAACCGGTGTGTAATCACGAACAAACAGCATCAATAGCAGGTGGCAACATCCCTACCATTGGCTGTTGGCAGCGTAACACAATAGAAAGCATCCCCGTTATTGCCTCCTTGAGTAAATAAAGCATCTCGTCTAGGCGGAGCCACACCGGTTCTTAGGTCGTGAGTACTATAAGTACTCGTCAGACACATAACATTTTAGTTTTTCCAAATCCTTAATTTTATTAGACTTGATGGAATCCCTTGCTGATTGGCAAGCTAGTTTCCTTACGGATGGTTCTTTGATTGTTGCCTTTTAAAAATTATAAATGTATTCAGTTCATTATAAAACTCAGAGCAATTCATTTATTCATTCCATTTTATTACCAATACGTGCAGCTATATCTCTATTTTCTGCAACACTACAAAACTAAAAGAACCCAATTGTGGATTGATGACCGTTTAAAAATATACGATTCAATTATCTTCAAGACTTTTTGATGAAGAAAGCACAGTAGTTTTTCAATTAATTGGAATCTTGACTGAAAATTTATCATTTTTTTAAGGAATGTTTATTTGATTTTCTGACGGTTTTGCAGTTGTGTTAGCTAACTTTGATGTGACCAGGAACTATTGCCCTAACCAATAACTATTACATCAGGCACTATTGCCCTAGCCAATAACTCAAACACAATAGAATGTAGGTAATTCAAACAAAAAAAGTGTTTCATAATGGAGTATGTACAATTTGAATGTATTAGGAGAAACAGTGGCATACTGCGAATAAGTGTAAGTGGGCCAACTTTAAAATTCTAAATACCCATTTTTCTAAAACTTATATTGTTCAAATTGCTTCCACTTCGTTAGAACTAGCTGCACCAACATTGTCCCCCAAAAAATATTTGATACAAGAGAAAAACACTGAGTGTTCCCGTCCCCAATAACATCAAGAGTCAGTGTTGACATATTATTTTCTATAAAATTTATTTTTTTCTAATTGCTTTTATTACGTTAGATGTAGCAGCACCAAACTTGGTATAAACATTATTCGACAGAATAGAACAAGTGTCCCCATCCTCAAGACCACCAATAGTCAGTGTTGCCCACATATTTTATAAAAATTAAAGTATGTGTGTCTGAGATGCCATCAAGGGAGTAGGGACTGGAGCCAAATCTACTAATTAAACAATAATTAATTCTAAGCAAATTTTATATGAAAAACGTTGTGATAAACTCGGCCGCTTACAAACTACAGTAGATAATTAGAGTGTGGACTATTTTCACGTAATATTTCATACCGTCCACTTTAGCTCCAGCTCTACTGTTGCCACTTAGTTCAGACTTGTATTGAGCGGACGGATACTTGTTTAGTCTAAAAAAATTGTTCCCTTTCGATTCCGGTTTGATCAACTTTCACGAATGACGTGTTAGCTTAGCAACTCAAGAAATGAGGTGTTAGCTTAGTAAATGACAAGTTATACTCACTTGCTTTAGTAAAGTATAATTTAAAAGTGAAGCTTACAGGGAATTTTCCCATCAGTAGACAAACATAGAAATCACCTATGTTTGTCCACTGAGCCTGAGATATCCCCTTTACCTGATGAATTACGATGTGTCAGCGATTTCAAAAGCGAGTACGCATCTAATAAGACACACCTTAGTACACAATATTTAGGATATTAAACATGTGCGTTGGTAAATCGTTACGTGAAGATAAATTTTATTTCTTGTATTAATATGGTGTGATGCTTGAGTCGCTGAATTTTCAATTATCTGTAGTAAGTTGTATTGATCCCCTATGTTGGATATACATCTCATATTATTTCTTAAGTAAGACTGAATTATACCTTTAAAGACCTGCTTACGTTTGAAATTAAATATAATTTATTCTACGTATTTCGTACTATTTAGGGGCTAAAAAAGTAGTAAAGTCGTCAATTACTTTACTTTTATTTTTATATGGGCCAGTTTAGTAACTTTGGACTTCGGCCCGTCACGATTTGCCCTTAGCTGTTAAGTGTTAAAATCCACACCCATGCCCCTGCCGGGACTCGAACCCGGGACCGTTGAGTCGATACCCTACCGCCGCAGACCGCTCGACCACCCGGCCGGCAGTAAAGTCGTCAACTTCGTATAATTAAAAAGTATCCTTTTTCACCTTTGGCAATTCAATTTTTTTAGCGTAAGAAAGTAAATACTTTTGCAATTTACATAGCTGTAACAGAAATCCGAACAAAAACACCAGAGGTGCAAAAAGTGGAGCCAAGTTCTTTAGCCCTAAAA
>JAGDQP010076786.1:0-10018 GCA_022664845.1 Lepisma saccharinum
TCAAGTTCTTTGGGGAAGAAAATCGGACAAGGGGGGAAGGCGTTAAAACGCTCCCTAAAATTGCAAACAAAGATAAAAATGAAGAAAACTATTATTAAATGGACTGTTTTCTGTTATAAGAGCTTTATAAATTTGCAAACATAGTCCGGGGATTGCGGGCTATTTGTTGGGGGGGGGGGGGACAAAATCGGACAAGGATTTAGCCAAAAATGAAAAAGGGGTGCTCTAGAATCGGGAGGTTCACAGTTGGAAGAATCTTTACAATAGGGATATTACAAGTTGATTGAAAACATCCCTCATTTGTTTAAGCGCTACAATTTTCTGACAAATCCCTGTTAATAGGAGCTGATAGGAGAACTGTTACTGTTTTCAAACCACTCCTGGTTCGATCAAGAAATCTTTGTGCATTTCGTCTTACCTGTTGCCATTTATTTTAAGAGTTGTATTAAGTTACATAATACAACTTTTAAATCTTTAAATTCTATCAGTTCTGTCAGTCTTCATTCCCTTAACAAATTAATTGTTCTTCAATGGTTAGTGCTGTCTTTTCTTGCAAAATTAAACGATTCTTCCCTTGTTAGTGTTAATGATTTGCTTTCTCATCCTGAAAGTAAATAAAAGAAAAACATACTTGGTGGGAGGAGACCTTGTCGCCGATGAACCAAATGAGAAGAGAGACAGTTTGTCGTGTCTGACCCCGTCAAAGTTTCCCTCCTCAGGAATGCGATACAGTTTGTCGGAGAGACACTTTGTCGCCGATGAACCAAATGAGAAGAGAGACAGTTTGTCGTAGAGACACTTTGTCGGCTACGAACCAAATGAAGAGAGACAGTTTGTCGGAGAGACACTTTGTCGCGGTCCCGTTTATATACATCCTAGCTCTTAGTAGCTAAACTCCACGTTACCATGATAACTTTTTTTGTTCACTAATCTACGAAAAATGCAAGAAAGTAATTATTAATAATAAATTTGAACTTAGAAAAATACATTTTGAAAAAAAAAAATCGAAGAAAAAATGGCTTAGCCTAGCCGGGATTCAAACCCGGGAGCTCTGGATTGATATCTCCATGTCTTAACTACAAAACCAAACTGCCAGTTGCCGAACAAACGATTGACGGTGCTACTTATAGTTCGAGCTCTGCGCCTGCGCGAGAGTGGGCTACGCCATGTTTCCATGTTGGCTTTCTTTAGACGGGAGCCAGGTCAATTAGTTCGTTAGAAAAATATCAACAACGTCGACAAGAATACCGCTCATGGTACAATCACCGTGCTTTCAGGGTATTACCGTCCGCCAGCCCGTAAATGAAACAAATGATCCACAGTTACCGGTAACTGAAGGTTGTCATGTCTTTCTCACTGGTTTTGTTTGCGCCTTCGCGTTATTACAACTAGTTCGACCACAGCTATAGAAACAGCTGTGATATCTAGCTGTCTTCACAATGCATTTGTACAGTACAACACTGGTAATAAATAAATCTGTCTATATCTTCTCTAACCACATTAGTGTACATTGGAATATTTCACTCGTAACCATATCAACAAATTTCAGAACACGTGTTGCCACCTATTGTATAATTTCTTGTTACACCTTGTATATCTTAACCTTGACATGCAACAGCTTATCACGCTCTTGACCCAAAGAATCTACTCACATACTATTGCACTCATTAAAAAAAAACTATGTTATTGCTTTCTATTTCAGCACCTATTTGTTACATCCTGATTATGATTACCGAATCATTTAAGATATTAAGTATACTAAGCTTTTTTCATCCTCTTGAGCAAAGAAATCAACCCATAAAAAACATGCATGCATTCATTCCTAAATCATCCTCAATTTTTGAGTATAGGATAAATTAAATTTACTTCCTATGTCTTTATTAAAGCAAGAATGCTTCGGAGAAAGTTTCCAGTTCTGATTTTTCACACATCCTGATTAATCAAGAATTATATTATAGAACTGTTTTAAAAGTAAATCTAGCGGGCAACCAATTCTGATTGGAGCCAAACTTTGTACATCAACAGAGTTTCTAGCAAGACCCTTAAGAGATTTCATTTTGTTACTCAGGGCAGTTGAAAAGATGTAAATTTATCTGTTAGTGAAGAGGCTCAGCTATAGACAAAAAGTACAATCGTTGTGAACCTTCGCTCGTATAGATTTTGACCGAGCGGCCGTAGCTCAATTGGTAGAGCGTTTGCTCAGCATTGGGAAGGTCCTGGGAACGATTCCAGCAGCCGCCCACCCTGACTGGGATCTTTTCCAGGGTTCTTCATCAGTCGTTCTAGGCAAATGTCAGGATGGTACCCTCAAATTAGGCCCTGTCCGAGACCTTCCGCATTCTTCGCCCTATCCTATCCCGGCTGAGCGTCAGATGCTTTACAGCCATAAATATAGTCACAAAAGTAGATCACTATCGAAGGGTGTTATGATTTGGATTTGTTTGATTATAAAAGGATAGGTAATATAAGCAATAATTACATGATAGACTATATTAAATTTGATAAATTTTACGGAAATATAGATAACTTTTAATAATGCATAGGTGATTTTGCATATAAGCATAGTTATATGAATTCTTTCGAATGGGCCAGAATTGATACTCCCAGTCTTTTGTCCAAAGGGTTTCCTTTCCTTGAAAACTGGAAAATAAGTATTAATTTGAGGAAAATGATTTTCACGGGATTTGTGTGAAAGAATAATCCACGAAATCTACAGTGATCACTTAATATACATTACTGTATCAAGACCGAACTAACATTAGTTGCATTTTAAAACGAACATTTCATGTGTCCTGTTTCTCATACATACAATCCACCTAACAATCATGTTTTCGAATCAAAGAGTTGTTCAAGATTTTAAACAATTGTTGCCGTATTCCACTTTGATAGTACATAACAATCCAGCTTTACCTGTTTATTTTTTGAACACATTAATTAATATATTAAATTACCGTACTAATAAGTGTACTAAACTGACAAAGATTTACCAATAAATTATTAGTGGGTATTTAATTTTAAAACTCACCTTTGGCCGTTTACTATCTACCCCCCCTCTCTCTCTCTCTTTATATATATATATAGTTTTATATATATAAATTTATATATATATATATATATATATATATATATATGGGGGTCCAGTTTGTATGAAACTAATGTTCTTCAGCTGTGTCCAATCAAACTCCGGTGGAGTTCTGCCGCATTTCCGGCAATTATCTCCAGCTGTGGCCGAATCGAGAGTCCAGGCATCACGCCCGTGTAAGAGATAACAACTGAAAAAGCTCATACAAGGCCTTCCCCTGTTACTAATCTTATTAAACGGTCTCCCCTCTTCGAATTCTTTAGCTCTAATGATTGTAGTGTATTGCACATGTTATTGGCTTGATGCTTTTGGCGTTTGCCAGTGTCATTGCCTGGAAGCAGAGAGAAAAGGTGTTACGTGTTTTCAATTTGTGGAAGATCGTGCAGACCTTGTGCTACTGAGATTTTTCTCTCTGTCTTTGAGTATCATTTTAGTAATTTTCTTGAACGATTTATTATCATTATAGTGTTTGCTTTAAACTTCTGACTAAAGGATATCACTAACAAATTTGTGGTAAAAATTCAAAGTCTGTCTGAATCCTCCGGAATGTTTTTAATTCTCTCCTCCCTCTCTTTCTCTCTCTCCCTCTCTCTCTGTGGTATGTGCGTGTGTCTTTTTCTTACGCTCTAATGCTCCGCGGTTTTGTGTCTATTTGGTTTTCTCTGGCGATGGATACCTAAATACAACGTTTTTGTAAGCTATAGTGCTGTTACCGCCCATACAATTATTATTTTCTTATCTTAACAACGTTTGGGTTATTAAGTGGCAGTAAGGTAAAATTGTCCATAGAGATTCTAATTGTGTAAGAATGTTACCTTCTCATACGTTTTATCATCAATGCGCTTTGCAAAGATCGATCACTTAAAGCTTGCATTTTTGGAACTAATCTTATCTCGTTGCTAATTACTTACATTTCCAGTTATTAATTCACTCAATTATTCATCTACTCATTCTGTTGCTCAGTAACTGATTCACTTACTAATTCAGTAAATCATACTCATTTACTCACTCATTCAGACATATTCCTACAGAAACAAACAATTAGTGAGTCGTTTGAGTAACTTTATGAAATATCACTTCCAGTCGGTCACCCCACCGTTAGCGTGCTCTTCTCGTAATTGAAAATTTTGAAAATTCGAGTAAGCGTTCCTGTCTGAACTTTAAATCTACATTTACTTTCACCAATGCAAATCCTGGAATTATAATTGAAATTGTGGGTAGAGTCATTACTTTCTCCTCCTAGAACTTCTCTCATTAAAAAAAAATACAATATTATGAAGTAAAACTCACAAAAATAAAGTTTCAAGTTTTTAATGAAGGTAAATGTAATCAGTTATGTTGGAATAAAAGTAATTGGAGATCTGTCAGTATGATACTGGGTCCATAAGATTTTCACCCACCCACTGCATTTCCAGGAGGAGTGGAAATACAAAAGAATACAAAACTCGTACTCCATTCGTTATGAGAGATTAACATGTCTAGTTAAACCAATTATGGGAAATAGGGGTAAGAGTACGCGGTCGGACAAGAGAACGCAGTGCCATTTCCAGCAGTTGGCAACACTGAGGGAAAAGAACACCAATTCATAATACTGAAGCACTAACAGATCTAATTAATAACAGCACAATATAAAGTTTGTCTTGTTGAAAAGTGAGTATTTTTCTAGCCACCACTTATTAGTTAGTAAACAAAATGTTTAGTTAAACATTAGCACATTACGTGAGAAGATTAGAAACATGCACTAGATTATCATTAACCACCACCAGATGGTAGTGTTGAATAAATGTTTGTTAAATCACCACAACATGTTAATGCTGCACAAATGTTTATTATTCACAACAATATGTTAACGTTATCCAAACGTTTGTAAATAATCCTCAAATGTTAAGGTTACCACAATATTTGTTAATCACCGTTAAATGTTTGTTATGTTTTCCTTACCGTTGTGCTCAATCTTCTTCTCAAAGTTATATTGGTGAAATCTCTTCCATGTCTTCTATCCATACATCAAATAAGCGTTACAATGTTGTTCCAAGTCGTTTACATTCTGATACTGTAATTTATTGGTGGGTTCGTATTTCTTATCTTTGCCACTCGAATCGAGATTCGAGATCTATCTAAAGTAGATTTGTTCCCAAAATACTCAGCATCTGATATCAAGTAAAGCATGGATTTGTATACGTATAATTAAAATGAGAATAGACCGAGAGCACGCAAAAACAATTATTTATTCAGATCACAATGAAGAGAGCAAACCAATCACAAACTACGCTTCCGTTTGTATTCTTAATATTGGACACAATGTATTACCAATATATCTCATCCGAATAGTATATTTATTTATTTATTTATTTATTTATTCAAAACATAACACAACAGGCAATATGCCTAATTACAGTGCTTGCGTGTACATGATAGTAATTACAAGATACAAGAAACAATCATATTACTTCACCTGCAGTTCTTTTAAATTCTTTGTAAGTCATTCCAAATATATCTACATTAACTTTAGGTTCAATTTTGTTGTAGAAAGCACTCATTCTCCAAATTGGGGATTTATATATAATTTCAGTCCTTTGCTTTTTGCAATAGAATGTCCCATTATTACCTAATCTAGTTTTAGTGTTCGGAACTTGAATAAAAATTTTCGGAATTAAATCAATACAATCAATTTGATTGTGTATTAATTTGTACAGAAATATTAAATCATTTAAATGCCTTCTTCGTTCCAAAGTTTGTATATTGCTAGATATCTCAACATATTAAGTATACCTGTTTAGATATGATATTTGTGAAAGTATTAGGCATCCATTACATTCAGTACACATTAATATAAGCACATATTTTCTATATAATATGCCAAATTTCAAATATTACAGATTCAAAAATTTTGAACGATCAATAGTAACTAATCAATAATATATACCAGAAAGAAGTATTCTTTCTTTTGTTTTCTTATAGTTGTACTATATTTTCAATAAGCGTTGATCCAAATCTTTGATTCTCAGGAAAGTTGGCGGAAGCTAGAGTCAAGATGGCGGAAATATGTGGAGATTGTGGAGACGAGCTCCAAAGAAAGGACTGTTTACTGCGGTGTAACGCAGAATGCAAACAAGTGTTTCATCTAAAATGTAGAAACATATCTGTGTCGAAGTTTAGGAGAATGAACAGTGCGTCAAGGAAACAGTGGAAGTGCGGAAATTGTATTGTTTTAGGAAATGACAATGACATACGTAGCAAGAGAATGAATGCGGCGACAAGTGTCAATGACCGCAAGCAGCAGAAGTCACCCTTCGCAGAAGACCAGAGAGGCGAGGACAAGGAAAGTGAAAATGAAGTGATCAGCGGTATGCAGGGCAGGGAAGCAGAGGGGAAGGGGAAGGAGGAATGTGTTTTTGTTCGTTGTGACAACCTAAGGAGTGACTCCCCTATGGCTGAGCTTCTAGCGGCCATCAGGTCACTAGAAAAAAGAGTTACGTTTATGAGTGACAAATATGACAAAATATTTTAGAAACTTGTAACATTAGAAAAACAAAATTCGAAAATGATCGATGAGAATATTAAATTGAAACGTGAAGTTGCCAATTTACAAGTACAAGTGGACAAATTGGAACAGTACAGCCGACATGAAAATTTTGAACTAAATAACATTCCCTATGTGAAAGGAACGAATGCCGAAGCTATAGATAGTTTCTGCTAAAGCTTCCGCTGTGGGGGTTCAACTGGATGTTGAAAGTGAGACACACGCTGTTCATTGGGTACCAGTGGCAGCAAAACCAAGGGAGAGAAATATTGTTGTTCGTTTCACAAACCGAAGGAAGCGCGATGCATTCTGCAAGCGGTGAAAGAGAAAAACAAAATAAATAATAAACTCACCACACTTTCAATCGGTTACAGACACTCTGTGCCTATTTTTGTAAATGATCACCTAACGCCAACAAGAAAACGGTTATTGAGTATGGCAATTCCAAAAAAAAGACAAGTGAATTGGGCGTTTGTGTGGACTGACTCCAATGGGACAATCTACGCACGCAAATCGCCTCAAGATAGAGCAGTAGTAATCGAGAGCTCTACTGATGTGGAGAAAATTTGCTAGGTACCGATAATGTATTCGTTGCTTGCAATGTTCTAGGACAAATCTATTAGTTATTTAATAATTAGTTTTGACATTAGTGTAAATAGTTAATTTGTAGTATGGTAGATTTTGATATAGAAAACCCATTCTTAATTTACACTCACCCACATTTATTATATAAGAGCACAGAATTAGTTAATTTTGATTTCCCAAAAGATAATGAATTTTCATTGTTACATTTAAATGTTCAAAATCTTACATCAAAATATGAAGAACTTGTGGCATTTTTAAATGGTCTCAATAATGAATTCTAAATTATTGCTATAAATAAAACACATCTTCTTCATCAAGAACAAACAAACTATATTTCGCTTCCTAATTACGTATATGAAAATAAAATAAGAAGCTATGGTAAAATAAATCCATACAAAGGGCATGGCGGAGTAGGATTGTACATTAGGTCAACGTTAAATTACTTTGTACGTGATGATTTGAACAATATGAATAATGTGGAATCATGTGAAATGTTATGGGTTGAACTCACAGATTTTTATTTTGACAAGAAAACAGTTATAGGTGCTATTTATAGATCGCCCGACAAGAAGTATGAAGATTTCAAAAATTGCCTAAATTCAATAATAACTAAAATCAACACTGAAGGTAAATATTGCATATTTACTGGAGACATTAACATTCACCTAAATAATGAGCATGAAAGTGCTGATTACATTAGAATGTTAAATACAAACAGCATTAAAATGTGTATAACTGTCCCGATGCGCATACAAGGTAACACTCGTAGTATTATAGATCATATTGGAACAAATATAACGAACATAGATATACAGTCAGGAGCAATAACCACTCGCATTAGTGATCACTTTCCAATTTACAGGTTCACATCAATAGGAATAAAAATCAAACCCGGTTTGGTAAAAGAAATAGCTGTTCGCGATTATTCAAAGATAAAACAAAAAATAAAAGAAACCAATTGGGAATTAAAAGGAGTATATAACTCAACTTGTCCGACAGGTGCCTTAAAAATACTTCAAACCACAATAGAAAATTATATACGGGAATGTACGGTAATCAGAAAAGTAAACAGCAAATATGTAGTTAAAATTCAGCCATGGATGACTGGGCTATACTTAATTCTATAAAGAAAAAAGACAAACTTTGGAAAAAGAGCACAAAAAATCCATTAAACTTACACCTTCGTGACAAATATATACAATACCAGAAGACATTAAAGACAGTTATAGAAAAAGCTAAAAATGACTACTACATGAATGTCATGTTGCAAATGGGAACTAACACTAAGGAAAAATGGAACATCATGAAACAGGCAATAAATCTTAAGAAAACAGTAGAAAATAGTGACATTAACATTGAAAAGGAATGTGGCCAACTCATTACGGATCCACAAAATGTCGCGAATGAATTCAACACATAGTTCACGGGTATTGGGGAAGACTTAGCAGCTAAAATAAATATAAGGAATGATGATATAGGGCATAGATTGAAAATGAAACAAGCAACATTGTTTCTTAATCCAGCAAGCGAAATTGAAATTTATAACATAATAAAAGCATTACCAAACAAAACAAGTGTTGGGTACGACAATATCAATACGAAAATTATTAAAGAAACTGCGACAGAATTAGCTCCTGTTCTAAATCATATAGTTAATTTAATGTTTCTGACCGGGCGCTTCCCCGATTCACTAAAAATAATACCAGTTTTCAAGAGTGGAAATAACATAGATAAATCTAATTATCGGCCTATATCTATTCTCCCTATATTAAGCAAAGTGTTTGAAAACGCTATATGTTCAAGAATGACGAGTTTCATTGATAATCACAAGATTATAAAACAAGAACAATGTGGATTTCAGAAAAACAAATGTACCCAGCTTGCTGTCAGTAATCTTTCAAATTATATATCTGAAGCCCTTGATGAGAGCAAGTACGTAATAGGAGTATTCATAGATCTAAAGAAAGCATTCGATACGGTAAATCATAAGATATTGCTTCAGAAGCTATATAGTTATGGAATACGTGGTATTGCTTACGATCCAGAGCTGGCTTTTGAGGGTGGCAACTGGGGCAACCGTCCCAGGCTCCGCGCTTAGGGAGGCTCCGCGTTCCTAGTTGATATTTTTCTTACTCAATGATATAAAAGTTGACTTGTGAAAAAAAAAGTTTACAAATAAACTAGTTTGTATAGTTTCCATGCAAAATGTAATGTAAAATCGAAATCAATAAATAAGCACTTGTAATTAGCAATGCAGTTTTCAAAATATATTGTACTTTCTTTAAATAAACAATGTCGGATTTTTTTCATAAGAAACCGTTGTTCACTAAAAAAGAAAATATTTAGTAATAAATTTAGGGTTAGGAATGAAAGGAACAAGTGAGAGGAAGCATTTAGGGGGAAGTTGCTTACTGCTTTATCGGCTTTAGATGTAACATTTCGGCGCTCAGCGATTTTTACTTGTACTTTGGCCCCGCGGGGTCATTATTGCCCTAGGCCCCGAGCTCACCTAACGCCGCCTCTGTTACGATCTCTTCAAAAGTTATCTGCAAAATCGAAAGCAATACACTTATGTTAATAAGGCGACATCAAACTTAAAAGCAGTAAATTGTGGAATACCACAGGGATCTATCTTAGGACCGCTACTATTTTTGTTATATATTAACGATTTGCCGGAAATTTTAAGTGAATCAAAGTGTCTGTTATTTGCAGATGACACAATTATATTCAAGAAGGGATCCACACTTGATTTAGTGCAAAAGGCAATTAATAACGATTTAGGAAAATTAGAGCAATGGTTCAAAATTAATAAATTAACGTTGAATATC
>JAGDQP010076788.1:0-10018 GCA_022664845.1 Lepisma saccharinum
AGTTTTAGCGTTATATACTGTTTCCGTTGCTCCAACAGGTGTTAACGAACACAAACTTGGTCTTTGCTTTGCTGTAATAGCCTTAGTTAACACTTTTTTTTCATGTACATCATATCGGAGTATTTACATCTGAATGTGCAAGAGAAGTCTCACTGACGAAATGACGGAGAAGTTGAGAATCAGAAGTTTGCTATAAAGTATATGATTAACAGCATCGATGAGTTTGACAGCAGTGTGTATTAACTGCGCCTCCGTGACCGCTATGATCTATTTGTGAGGCTAAGTAACCAATTCTGGTTAAAATGTAAACCGATGCGAATGTGATCTAAAGATCGAAATAAAATATGTGTCTATTAGTTAATCAGGAACTAAAGTAGATAGGAAGAACTGCTAGAGAAATCAGACAGGAAACATGACTAAGGACGAGCATTTGATTTTCCATTTTCTTCAGGGTACAGCAACATACAAGCGTATATTAACATTTTATATGGTATGATATATCTCGAACTTAAAGATGTATTCTGTCGCAAACATTACAGGCATACATGCATTGAAATCAACCGACCGTAATTGAAAACAATAGCCATAATTAGTTATTAAAATTATTACTTAACCTAACCTGATCTTATTAATGTAGTACTTTGTACTGGTTTTCTGCCGCTACGAAAATTAAAACACTTTCTGTTATGTGAATCATGTATATCTGGATATGTCCTCACTAACTGTTGCTTGAATTGAACTAACAGAGACGTTCATTGAAACCTACAAGGTTATGAACGTTCCTACAAGGTTATGGACGTTAATGTCCATAATTCGGAAGAAACTGCTTATACACATTTACTTTACCTTTCATTAACGTACTACTTTAAGTTTTGTGAATCTGGGTAGGTGCCATCAGTCAGTAAGACATGCCTAACTCTTGTAACAAAATGGACAATATACTTTATCTTTTAAAAATGCGAAACAATATATTCTCAGTTTTGTATTTAGATTAGTACGGCAATAATAAATAAAATTTGGAAAGACAAAGTAGTCACAAAATTTTGCAAATAATGGACAAATAATTGAAGCTGCTTTTCATACATTTACATTTGGGAAAATCAGCGGAGACATCTGGATAAAGTCTTCACACTTTGCTAGATTTACCTCATAAAGTTTGTGGCTTAAAATGCGCAAGAGAACTCTTATTAGTATAAATGGACTTCTAAGGTTGATAGTGTATCAGCACACAAATAAAAAAAAATAAACACGGTATAATCTTATTCTAAGCAACGGTTTGCCGAATATCTAAATTATTATTTTCCATATGCTCTATTAACTTATAATATATTTGGAACCAAGTTTGGGGTACCAGTCAATATACAATTTTATATATTCCAGTGGTTTTCTATATTTCAGAAATTTACTTGGGTGCCATTTGGATGCAATTGGGTTAGTGCATAAACATCTTATCGAACTCTTTCTGGAGTAACCCCATCTATGATAAGTTATTTACCGTTACGACAAGAAATACTTCAGAATGCAGATTACTATTATGTTAGGAATTTTGAAACAAAACCAAAGACTTTTGCTGCAATTGAATACATCAGAAATAAAATTACTACATCACAAGAGTATTAGTGTTGATTCTGGTAACATAGTTACTGTGTATAATTATAAAAAGAGCAATTATTACATTATACTCATTTAGCTGTATGCAGAAAAATGTACAAGATAACTTTAAAAAAACACGGTAAATCATAACTTCACAAAAACACGACCTATGCAGTAGATTTTGTATTTTATATCATATAAAATCAAAATCATCAGTGAAGAATTGCAACCACTTCCGTAAAATATTGGTTATATACTACATGTTCTGTTTCCACGAATGTTGTGTACTGGAAAAAAATAACCTTAGTAGGGATTGCCTATGCACTTTACAATATAGGTTAGTAGAAATCTTTACTAAAATTCAAACATAAAAACTACATTTTGTATGAACCAGATTGGCCTTGATGTGTTTTCCATATTAAGAGAGAGGATATTAATTATATATCTACGAAATTCAAAGAAATCAAAGTGCTAAATCACCATTTCAACAGTCCGTGTTGACACAAAAATATAGTATCTTTATAATTCTTCTCTTGGTGTTATGTATAAACCAAACTTGTCAACTGTCGATATATCCTTATCTACAATATATACTTACCTTTTAATCTGTTAAAGATAAATCAAACATTAGATATAATAGTTGTCATTGATTTAGTAGTAATTGTGACACTTTCAAATGATTAGTAATAGAATTTCCAAGACTCGGTCTTTGTTTTAAAGACGTTCAAAGTTTAAGTGCTTCAAGAGACAATTGTACTAATTATAATACACTTATATGAGAAATACGCTAGATAATGAATTGTCCAGGAAGTTGAATATAGTATAAAGGATTATAAATCAGGAATTGAAAAGACTATTACACAGTTTAAAAACCGTAATGTTTCATCTTTTGATATTTGTAAGCCATTTATTTATGTGTACATTTGGTAAGTACATTAATATTAGCTAAATCTTCTTTGTTTTTATTTTACCCTTTTAATCAACATTTGTTTACTTTAGTCTATAGCACTTGAGATTGATATTTCCACTTCGTATCTTTGTAAGGGGTTTTACCATGCAGTCAACGTTAACAATTTCGAAACTAATGCAAATAGAATGTGTTTCGTATAGAGACTGTAATACCAGAAATACCTTTTGAAAAGTGGCATAACACACAAATGAAAGTGCGAATATTTGTTATTCATTTACCTTACATATACCAAGCATGCATGTTTTTTTTTATTTTAACCTGACATTACATTTATTTACATTTTCTACGTAACCAACTGCATTATGTACCTCAGAAGTAAAATACATACAATCTAATAAATGTACTGTATTATTACAATCAGATATTACGCACAAGGAACACCCATTGAGTTACATACTCAGATTTAGATAATTGAAGAATTCGGGGAAAGAAGGGGGAAAGTGCACTCGTAAGTAAATGTCAAAAATTCAAACTTTTAATTTTAAATGTGATAGATGACTGAAAATTCTTTTGCATATTGTTTATGTAGTTGTCAATCTGGGTACAAAGTTTGAGTTATAATATTAACTTATTATAATAACAATAATAAAAAAACTGACCAAAGGGGACTTTATACCGTACATGGAAAAAGGGTGAATGTGCACGTAAAATAGGTAAAAAAGGTGTCCTTGTTATTATTCAAAGTGTAATGCAGAATAGTTACTCTTTCCATTCTTGGCTTATCCTGTCATTCTAACTATGGGTATTCTTCATTTTATACAAACTCGTGTTGCCAACCGTAGAGATATCTCTCTACTCATAGGAATATTTAGTCATTTTTTATGCAAGTAACGACGTAGTATTTTGAAATTAAAGAGTGCAGAAAGACAGGGATGACGTTTAATCTTAAATAAGTGGCTGAATTCAAAGTTTTAATTATAAAACGGTACATTTACGAAAGCAAATTAAGCACTGAAGCTTTTTTTCTAGCTTCTTTATAAAGTAGGCAACTTGGCTACAAAGTGTGAATTAAATCAATGTTTTATAATTATAGTAACTATAATCGAAAATCTGAACACAGGGTTTCTCATATATAGGAAAAAGAAGCATTCACAGAAGAAAAACAGAGGGATACCTCCTTGTTAATATTTAAAACGTAATAACCAATTTTTTTTAATTAATTATTGGATTGTTCTGTCACATATGTTAGACATAACCTACACCTCTCACAAACAACGAACCGAAGTTCTGACAAAATATCGCTACTAAATAATACGTTCACTTTGATTTAATTGTACTTTCAAGAACAAACAGGTTTTGTGTGAGTTCTGTGCACAATGTTAAAACTTTTGTTCCAAACAACACCCTCAATGGGTAGTTATTAGTTTTGTTTTTCGGTTCTCATTTTGTTTTTATTTATGATTAAAAGTGATTAATATGGATAATTTGAATGGGAAACAGCTTCTTGGCAATTTACTTGGCAATGGGCGATTATTTATTTAATTGTTTTTTGTGGGCAATATGCTGTCTATCTGTGTCAGATGTCGAAGTCTCTCGCGGTCAATGTTCCACAAAAGGAAAAGAAATGCTAGCGGAGAAGGCGTGCTTCCATCTCATCATTCATCTCGTGAAATTGACGACAAACTTGAAAACATCCCTCAGGATGACCGGCAACGAAACTATTTGAGTACCTTCCTACTTTCTCTGAATTATTAGCAACTTTAATGTTCACAAATGAAGTGGCCCTCCTAAGGACATGTCCTTCAGTTTAAAGTGGGCTCAGAATCACTTGCTTCCTCCCGGGTATAAAACTCCGGACCTTTCCCTAGTAGCACTCAAACGTTACGTTAGTCTCGCTACGTAATTTTAACGTTGTATATGTACTGAAATATCCGCCTGTACAACGTTTTATTGGATGTTTAAATTTCTTCTTGTTTGAATTGCTATTGCCACAATCTACTAACGACGAGTGCGGAAAGTCGAATCCCACTGCAGACATGTGGAAAATTTACAAACTCTATTCTCTCTACTGATCAAATTCAAACATGGTTCTGAGCCGTTGAACAGATAGGCAATTACAAGGTTACAAAAAAAGTTGTTAATCGTCTACTTCTTGCCATTGAAGACTACATTGATTATAAACGTTGAACACGCGAATATTTAGTTAAATATTCAACGTCAAAATTACGTCACAAGATTAACGTTGAATTCTCCGTTTTTCAATGTGTGTGTGCTACTAGGGTTGTTTACAAAGGAGCAAGCCTTGCAATTCATCCACCGGGGTTACCTTGTTACAATGACTATCCTAGTAATTATAGTGATTAAATTCTAAAATTAATATTTTTAGAAGGTGATATTTTTAAAAAGTTAACAAGTGGTAAAATTTCTCCTTATTATGTATGTAGTATATCATGTGCAATATAGTTTATGCAATCAGTAAAGGCCTAATGCACATCAGTAGCAAAATTTCAGTACACAATATGAGTTGCAATATCACATTATACCCTCAGCAAGTAATATTGCCAGGAATTCTGCCAGCCACCATCGATTGGGAGTATCCAAATTACATTTGTTCACAAATATTTAAATTCGCTAAGATATGTAATAGATTTACTAGAAATTTATCAATAGTAATAACAACTAGGCTACATTCATCTTTAGTGATGACTACGAAATTGAGCTGAGTATGTTCTTAGCAATTAACGATATTTTTTTTGGAAATAGTTCATCCAGTACCAAGTCGAAGAAGTTAAAAGTGAAGGTATCGTTTGAAACTTCATCATATATAGGTGGAAGAGAAATTGCTACATGCAGAAAGTACTCGAATATGTTTGATTTGATTTGATTCAGGGGTTCTTACTTGATGTACAAATTTGTGATAGGAAATTGAGCCTCGTTACGACAGGAACGGTAAAAAGTATTACTTTACATTCTAATAGAAAGGTTTGGACAAAATCGACAGTAGTCAGTTTTGTTGTTTTCTTCAAGAGGGCAAGAAAAAGGCCTTCGAAATTCCATAATTGTGGGACTGAATAGCAAAACCTGCAATCTCCTGTACAAAAAAATTTATAGGAGACGCAACAGAAAATTTATCGTGGTATATGGGCACTTTTTCCTGTCGTTCCTACTAAAAAAAACAACAACATAGAATACACAACACGTTAGGGCTTGACCTTCATTTACTTTCATTAGACAATTTAATGTATACAATTGCATCAAAATCTTGGTTTCCCACGAAATGGACATTCCAGCTTTTGCTTTTAAGCCCCACAATTATAGCTATAAATCATTACCTTACCTGTATTTACAGATAATATCAGAAATGTCGTGAGCTGCCGGTAAATGCATGGAATTTGACTTGCTTTTTCCTGTTCTCTTGAAGAAAGTAACAACATTGAGTACTGCTGATTTAGTGAAAAAGAAAACTTGAATTAGGACCTAACATATTATATTCATAAATAATTACACTGATTTTGAAGGTAGTATTGGTTTCCCAATTCTAATGCGATGCTCGAACATAACTCTTAAGAAATATCTCGTTACCATGAAAACGGTTATTAGTTTGACAGTCTGTCGGTAATGTGTCTTAAGTGTTAATATATCTACCCCTCAAAGATCTTACAAAGTTTCGACTAATAGATGTGTCAGAGGAGTATCTGTTTTGTGAGTACCGTCACCATAGAAACAGTAAAACTTTAATATTCTAGTAAGACTGTAGGGTTAACGAGACTTTATCAAATGTCTATGTTAAAATTGGTTGCAATCAGGTCAGTCATTTCTATGTAATACTCGAATGCATGTGTTATATGTTACTCTTGTTACCATGAAAATACTAATAACGTAAATTTATTGATATGGCTGTTTTTTGATTACCCTTACCATAGAAACCATATAACTTTTCGTTGACCGCTTACTCTTTAAACCATCTCTGCCACAGCTGTTATCATTGTACGAAAATTAATGTTCATCGGTCCAGAAACTTCGGAGGATTTTCAATTAAAATACAGAGTGAACATACAAAAGCTTTCTTCGATGTAACCAATTATAATTACTACTGTTAAATAACTCTATGACTTATGAAACTCGCAATTTTATCACCGTAGTAACAAATTTAATTCTATCCTGGGCAACATCAAACAAGTTTTCATCTTGAACATCTACCTCAGAGAGTGTCATCCCTTCTGTAGTGTCATTCCAACGAGTTTCGGTCTTCAAAACGATCTCTTTCCCTCCGATTCACCAACCACGATGGGATTTAATCTTTATTATTCTCCTATTCGAACTACATTGATTGCCCCTGTTAGTTGCCGTTATTTCATTATTCTTATAATGTCTGATAAATCATACGGTATATGGAATTATTCATGATGCAGTTTCATCCATTTTAGGTTATCTCGTTATGTTCCGACCCGTATATCTTTGTCAAATTCTTATTCTGAAACACACGCAATTTGTGTTCATTTTCCAACCATTACTACAACTTTTGCAACCATAAAGTATTGCCGGAAAAAGAACTGTTCCGTATATTTTCAGTTTTAACTTTCTTGATATTAATCGGAACGCTATGAGTTTCTGTACTGGATAATAATACGTAGGTAGTATAGTTAAAATCTCAGGATTGCTCCTCGAAATACAAGTAGGTCTACTGAAAGTGAAACTGGGAATTTATGTTGAATCGAGCCTTATGAGAGGTAATTTGGGACCTGCTGACGGTATAAGATTCGGGATATTATTAGGCCAAATGCATAACCAACTCGAACTGCCCACCAGGAAACAGCAATGTTTAGTACTCCTAATATAGGGAATAGAAAGCCTGCTATAATCCCCATTTCTCACAAGTTTGAGAAATAAGGTCATTTCAGACAAGCTCTCATTAGGAAAGGAGAAACCAAGTTTCAGATTTTTATCTTGGGTCCGCGACCATCCTGGCGTTGTAATAAACTCAATAATATGCTATAAATCTGACTCGGTAACTTTTTAGCATATACTCTAATATATTTCTCAGCTAGTAGTTCGTTCAAACTAACGTCAGACAAATCGCGATAGAAGTAATTAAGTTGCCTACTTGTAGGGAACCCAGGCTTATGCACATGGGTGAAGCTAAGCTTAATTGTAATGCCAAACTTAGGCTAAAATATTTACTCTAGCTAGCAATTTGCTTGCTCATACAAACTATCGACGGTTTAAAAATCATATTATGGAAACTAATTTATTAGCTCATTTATTAAGCAAGATTTCCAGAACTACTCACAAATCGCTACGTAGACTATTCACATACGATGCCTTTAAAGTTATCAGTGATTTCAAGATGGCCAATTAGTTTCTTCCATTGTATTTCGACTTAGAGTGTTTCTTAGTTCAAACTCATACGTATTTAATTATTTGGCAATACTTTATATACAATATAAATCATTGCTAAACTAAACAATATATAATTATCCTCTATAACTCGTAACTTTCAAAATATCCGCCTCGTTCTTCAAGTTTAATAAACAATAATTCTACCAGTAAATTATCGATTCTCCTAATCTACTCTTATCTGCTCACATAGTTGACATCGCATATATACATCTTACATCGAAGATCATTCATATATATTTATTACAAAACATCATACTTAATTTAATTCCATTTTATATATTCTGAACGGCAGAATTAAAGCTTTCCAATATTAAAATCTTATTTCCATTTTATCAAAACAACAATGTCAACACGCAAACCATTTAAAGATTTCATTTATACTATAACATAAAGTTCTTTACTGTCGCACAGCCACAATAATTCCTGAAGCATATATTTATATAAGATAAAGCACACATTCGCCTCCCTGCATACGTGCTTCCCATATCATAATCCCCCCAAACAAACATAAAAAATTATAATCCAGCAAAACATTTTTATCTAAATATATAAAGCTATTTTCTTCTGTTTTTGTTTTTTTTATATATTAATGGCATCATCAATCTGAATAACCATTATATTTTACCTGATTACCAAGAAATCATTGATTTTCTTTTTTTATAACAATATGTAATTGTATATATTCAAACTCTCATGCATCCGAAACGTTACAAGTATTACATATACTATTTATAATTTAATTCATATTTACTATTATCATCAATCAATCATTTCCTATTGTATTTACTCTTATCTTTAATCATTATATCAATCATCATACTTCACATACTCTATATTATCACATCATAGCAAACATCATATCAACTATAATACTTCATTAATTATATTTTCTCACAACATATTTCATATTATTTTATGTAATACCATCGTTTAACGTCATTTACTTAATTGTAGATCATCATAATATACCATAAAATCATATATGCATATATCATAACATCCTTTTTAAACCTCTAATAAATATGTCACAGGCATGGTCTTGTTATATGAATGTATGTCATTCAGATTGATTCAATATGTTACCATACCAAGTAATGCACTTTCTCCTACCTTAACTTATATTTACTCACAATAGCTTCCGCAATCATTCTTCTTATACGATTGTTGTTCTCTCGTGCTTGTATCCTTGGCAATATTATCAATTCCCACATTTCTTCAGCTTTATACCTCATTTTCATTCTCCGCTTTGCCCATCTTCGATACACCTTTTTCATTTTTGAACCAGTTTCTGTTATATTATTATTTTTATTTTTCTTCCAGAAGATTGACTGTTGTCGCCTCCGTGTTTTCATTCCTATTACCATATCTTTCAATTCTATTGCGAATCTACTTTATAGATAGTAAGGTACCATATCTAAATGCCCTGAAATAGCTTCTCTAGCTCATCCTCCCGGCGTGGGAAAGTGGCATCCCCATTGCAGGTCTACGGACCCTCAACGTGATGCAAATACATCATATAGCACGAGTAGCAGACCATCGCTGCTCGTATACGCCGTAGGGAATTGGGGACCCCATCGTCCAGCTGACTTTTATTGGCTGCAATCAGCACTAGCAGATAAACATATACGTTGGTTGAAAGAAGGATCAGCAGAGTGAATTTTATTTACCTTCATATAATTTTTGATCCACAGATAATTCATCATTATTACATCTGATCTTGTACTGCAACTTGCGCCTCCATGCAAGATGCAAGGATACGACAGGATGAGCCTGTATTGACGCTGGTCCCTGGGCCCAGGGAAAAGGGGGGCGGAACCATTGGATAGCGCCTAGTTCTTAACATCAGATTTTGAATGGTCTAGCTCGTTGAGGCTGGGAAGTGCGCCATTGGGGAGCTCTTCGGACCTTTGGTCTCACCAACACTCTGAGAGAGTGGGTGTCCCAAGTATCCATCACTAATGAGTGCAAGTGATTTCGACGCCAAGCCATTTGACTTCCCGTCGATTTCCAGCTTGCTGACAAGGGTGATGATAGTAGGACCCGGAAGCCTCGTTGGATCCTTAGAACGAAGACGGAGAAGTGTGGACATCAACAGTTTTCATTCACCATTACTCC
>JAGDQP010076789.1:0-10018 GCA_022664845.1 Lepisma saccharinum
TCAGACCACCCGTACACCCCTTCTAAAATTAAGGGGATATATTCTTACTGGAAGCAAGTGAGGCGGAGTCTAGTCGGGGCATGTGCAAATAAGTTTTCTGCAGGCTTCAGCGAGGACAATCCTGTTTGGATTATCAATATTTCCTTGGACCAACGACACTTTTCCGACACCTTAAAACTACTTCCTAGCCATAGTAGTTCTTTAGTTGAAAATTATACCTTATCTCTGGTACTGCCCCTGGAACTCGATGGATAACACGGGTTAGAAATTAACGAGACCTTTAAAATGACACTTCAAACAGCTTCCTAGCCTTAGGAGTTCCTAAGTTGCAAATTAGAGTCGAAAATCAAGAACCGCACTCCCGACCTTAATGAATAATACTGGATTGAACTCGATTTACTGAAACTTTTCCAAGGACACTTCAACCACATTCCTAGTCTTAGTAGTTCCAAAGTTGAAAATCTATCTCCGAAAATCAAGAACCACCTCGACGATCTGAATATATGATACACGTTTGAAGTCGTCTCGCTGAGATCTTTGCAAAGGGATCACAAATCTTTCCAAAGTGTGGCCTGTGTTTGATCATGGCAGTTACGGAGGAACACATACGGCATGTCATGCTGTATGAATTTCACCAGGGACATCCAGCCAGCACAGTGGCACTAAACATCAATGCCGTATATGATCAGGATACTGTTGATGTGCAAGTGCCAGAAGTTTCGTTCTGGGAACACCAGCCTCTCCGATAAACCACGAGAAAGAAGACCTGTGAAGGTGGGCAGAGATGCTCTGGGAACAGTGGAGGAGACGAAGCCAATGCAAACTGTTGAAAAACTGGAAAGATAATTCCATGTCACTCATTCGACAGTTCATTATCATCTGCAGGACCTTGGGTACGTGTCGAAACTTGAAAATGGGTACCCCACACCTCAACAGAAGCAGCAGTGAGTTGACATCTGCAGTTCACTGTTCACCCGTCACAGACGTGAGTCATTTGTGGACAGAATGGTGACAGGGGATGAAAGGTGGGCCACCTACCATCACATTACACGCAAACGTCAGAAGGGTACCTAAAGAGGAGCTGCAGGAACTGTTCCAACCATATCTCTACCCTTGCAAAGTGATGATGAGTGCTTGTTGGGATATCCGTAGGTTAATCTATTTTAAGTTCCTGACACGTAACCAGACTATCAATGCAGCTTGTACTACCTTCAGAAGCTTGTACGCCTACGCACTGCATTATTGGATAAACGTTCTGCTCTGGTTAATCGCAAGGCTGTCTTCATCCACGGAGTTAACACGCGCCCACTCACGGCAAGAAAGAGATTGCTAACATCGAGAAATGAGGTTAGGTGAAACTCCCCCACCCAGCATTTTCACCAGATCTTGCACCAACATATTAGTTTTTTCTCAGCCTGCAATCGCCTTTCAGGAAAAACACTGTAAAATAAAGATAACGTGCGACGAACAGTGGCCCAGTTCTTTGGTCTCCAAAACCGGTGACTTCTTTCAACGGGGATTCAACACCTAGGTTTACGGGAGGCAGAGTTTTTGGGAGTCCGATGGAGACTATTTTCCTGACCAAAGTTAGTGTTTCAGGTAAGTTATCGTTCTTTTCCTCACGGTGCAAATATACGACATTGCTTATTGGATAAAGTGACATTTCTTCATTGAGTGAATTGTTATTAACGTCCTAAACGAGCTGGTGAACCGTTCCTCTATGGACGGAACCTCATTTTGTGTTAAAATGTTCCGGAACATTGTGTTCAGTCAACTCCGGCTAGATTTGAACCAGTTACCACGCGCACAAAAGCGAGCGCTCTAAGCTCTCTCCCACTCCTAGGTCTAGTAGTTCCTGAGCTCAAGGCTGTCTACAAACGAACAGATCAGATGCTTAATGCTTCCCAGTATTTGCTATTGAAGCCAGAAAGGAAAATTGAGATGATTAAATCGGGTACGGTCTATCAAATGATGATATTTTCAACTTTCGAAGCTGACCGGAAGTGACCTATCCGTACGCGACCCTAATTCTTTTTTCAATGGAGCGTGATGTGTTTTAAATCAGATTTTGATTATACGCTCAAAATGAAAATGAAAATGTTTGATTTTCTTTAGCAAATTCCTCTGTTAACAAAAACATACTGAAAGTAAGGTTGGTATCTGAGTGTCGAAGTATTTACAGTTCATATTTCAACACACTTTCAGTCATTTCAAGATCGGTGGACGTAATTGATGCCAAAATGTTTCCAACAACCAAATATTCTTAATTTTTGACGTAGAATTAGAATCTTATTTAAAAATACCATGTTCCATTAGAACATTCAACTTCCGGTCTGGACAGAACACTTACGGTCAGTAGTGGAAGTTAAAATATCACCATTCAATAGAGCGTACCCGATATAATTATTTATATTTCACCTGGTAAAATCTCAGGAAACGTACAGTAAAACTGGTGCTAGATTCACTGTTTTAGGATTTATAATACGAAACTTCTTAAATACTTTCCATGTTTGCTTTCTAGTGTATCACTTAATATAGGATTGCTTGAAGTTTTATTTTAATAAAAACAATACGAGGTTATATGTATAAGAAAAAATACAGACCCTCACATACTGACATCAACGTGTAATCGACTTTTAATTACAATTCTTTCCAGGTTTCGTTGCTTAACTCATAATTGAATTGAATTAAAATTGTAGTCTTTTACCTTTTACATAATCCGACAACAGATGCTTGCTATGCATTTATACTAACGATTTTTTAAAGTGTTTATAGTAAACACACACATCTAGTATACACAAATTCGCATGCAGCTTGTATTTTTTCAAGGGGGTCCACACTTCGATTTTGGTTCCTTTTCATAGAGCTAAAAAATATACAACTCACACTCCTTATCTTCATTTGGCGCGCCTCAGCCCGATGAAAGGGCACGTACGTCCTTTGCTCCCCGCTACTCGCGATCTTGGATATCTACCAAGAACTGTTTGCACTTATCTACAAGAATCCACAGTACGTTTCACTTTTTAGTACTCGGTTTCACATATTCGTGGAATCTCTTTAATATGAATTTAAAATTTAAAACTCTTGGAGCCCAAGGATTTTGAGCACACATTCTATTTTGAAATTGTATCTTATCTAGAATCTGTAATTGGGTCTACTAGATTATTTCTATCAGAATGTACAAAAATAAAGCAATACTTACAAGGTAAATCATCTAATAATTCTTAGATGTCAGTTCGTGACGAGGTGATGTACGTTCCTGACACTGTTTCTTCCTTTTATACGCTTATTATATTTGTATATTCTGGATGTTTTAATATAAGTTCCTCTTTGACACAATCCTTAACACATTCCTCTTTGACATGGCAGATTAGAAACTTATTTTGGGCCAGAGGCTTTGGAAGAAATGCATTCCAGAATGTAAGTGCGGGTTGCAAAAATGTCAGCGCGGCGCAACTTTAACATTAAATAATATACAGTACTTTTATTGTTTACGTATTTTTCTACGGGATCCTGATCTGCAATACCTCCTCTATCACACGATGTGCTCAAGTCACGTTCGTTTAATTTTACTGTGATGTTATACAGCAATTCCATTCTAAATGTATTCTGAATGCCATTTTGTGAGGAGTGGAATCGCTCTAATATTCTATTGTAATTGTACAATTATTTTATTGCAGTTCCTCCCAGTCCAAGGATATCGTTCTGGAGTTGCTTAGCATTGCATTTCTTCAGTTCCGGAATATTATAATTATAAATTTACCAAGTAAGTGTAATAAGTCAATCTCCATTTTTCAAGTAAGAAATATAATTCTAAAGGATACATTTCTTGTACCGTTTTTGCACATAACATGTCTAGAAATACCTTAATTTCTGCGTTAAAATATATAACGAATAAATACAAAATGTCTAAGTATTTTTGGCGCCTTTCCTAAGTTATCCTAATAAAATCAAGATTACTAAATTCTGAATAAAATTTCTTGAATATATAGCGAAAACGGGAAGAATTTACTGTGTTGTTCTTTGCTCATTTCATTAATTTATTAGGTTTCACTCAGATGACGATGTTCTTTTCTCGGTACACTTCTCTTTTTACTTCGTCCGTATATTACCAGAGACTTTTTATTACATTCGAACTTGTAAGTATAAGTCTGTTCACAGTTTCACATATCAAAATTGCGTAGAAATTATCCGAACTTGTCACATTTTATGTGTGCAAAAGACAGTCAAGAAATGCACACTCATATGTAGTAAAACTTTGGTAAACTTTATTTTTTTATGGGTCAGTCTAGTAACTTTCAACTTCGGTTCGTCACGATTCGACTTAAGATGTTAAAATCCACACTCATGCCCCTGTCGGGACTCGAGCCAGGGACCTTCGAGCCGATGGCCTACCGCAGCAGACCGCTCGGCCGGCATTCATATGTAGTGTCTATGAGTTTTCCAATATTTGAACTTATATTATTTTTATCACCCTCTTCTTGAACTTATACAAATACCTCGATATTATGCGGTTTACTAGTTTTAACTATCGTTTTACATAGAGGAGTGATTTGAGGGAAGATGTCTATCGGGGGAATTTGGATACAGTCAGTAGTGTGACTCCATAGCTGCGACATTAGATGGGAAACTTGTATGGTGTTAAAGAACTAATCAGTATGATCTTTAAAGGGCTGTAGTGAATACTGTGTAATCTCACGCGGACGAAGCAAACCCCTTGAAAAAGAAATCTCTGATTTTTGCCTAAAAATAATTTCCTCTAGTCAATAAACAACTTAGGATCGAGCAAAATTCCATGACAGAGTAGAACATGCACTTTAATATGATACTTTTGAGTGTCAAGCACTTGCTTAGCCTATATCGCAAAGGAGCTATGGTGAAGTGAAGTCCCCGAATGTTGGATATAGACACCCACTACGTAAATGCATTGCATCAAATAAGATTATTTTCATTATTTTCAGGCAAGACACTGATTTTTTTTAACTATTATCCTTGAACAGAAAGTAATCATACAAGAGCAGTTCTAATTGATAGTCGACGTACGTATGCAATAGAATTTGATTGTCATTCATAACTTTTACGTAACTATGACTCGGGCCGGAATAGGGATGGGGTAAGGATATGGGAAAGAAGTCAGCCAGGGCCTAGTTTCGAAGGCACCATCCGAGCATAAACCTTGTTTGATTTAGGATGACTCTGGATAAATCCCAGATAAGATGGCCGTCGCGGAGATCGAACCCAGGGCCTACCAAATACGAAGCCCACGTTCTACTAACTGATCTACGGTTAAAAGCTACATGTTACTAGAACTTCCCCACTCGAGCTTGTTTTGAATTTAATCATATTTTTTTATAAAAGACTACGAGCCATATTATAAAACCCTGAGCCGCGTGCTTGAGCTAACCGATAGAACATGCAATAGGAGGTCGAACTAGAATATCTTCCTTAGTAGAATGGCCCAACTTGGACTTCTTTAGGCACCTTCTGCTCAAACGAATTTAATCTATTTCGTAAAAGACTACTGTGCATTTTATGATGCTTTGAGGACGGCACCCCAACCTAACCCATAGAAGACATTATACCATACTCTAACACACCATTCCCTCCTGGTAGTTGGGTCCCTAATATGACATTACGAATTATGTAAAAGGGTACGAGTTGTTTTTGACCCCCTTCTCCCCCCATAATATTGCATATTGAATTTTGTAAAAGGCTACAAGCATGATGAGGATACATGGGCGATTGCAAGTAGTCTATTTTACAATGCTATGGAATTGAATTTGATGTTAAGGCCTTTAGGCAACTATGGCTCAGGCCGTATGGATGATGATGGGATGAATAGATGGAATGAAGAAAGTGGGAGGAAACGGGAGAACCCCGAGAAACCCACGCACACGGTGTTTGTCCATCACAAAGCCCACATGGCATGAGCAGGGATCGATCCGACGACCCCTAGCACCAGAGGTGAGCGCTCTACCAACTGAGCCACCGTGGCCCTAATGGTTATTAATTGCCAAAATTTTGTCAGAACTTGACCAAACTTTGGATTTAGATCGAGTATGAAGAGAATCGACAAAAGGTTTATAAGTGGAGATTTTTCGATTTATTTTTGCGGTATTTTGAACCGTTTCAGAGATATGAGGGCCTATAGGTTACTAATTGCCAAAATTTTGTCAAACCATGACCAAACTTTGAATTTAGGTAGATTGTGATGAGAAAGGACAAGGAGTTTACAAGGGGAGATTTCTGGATTTATTTTTGCGATATTGTGAGCCGTTTTTGAGATATGGGGGTCTAATGGTTAATAATTGCCAAAAATTTTTTTTCAGACCATGACTAAACTTTGGATTTAGATAGGTTATGTTAACGACAATACTTCACAAGGGGATATTTCTTTTATTTACTTTTACGATATTTTGAGCCATTTTCAAGGTATGGGAGCCTAATGGTTCCTAATTGCCATTTTTTTTTGTTAGAACTTGACCAAACTTTGGATTTAGATAAATTATGATGAGAAACGACAAGGGGGTCGTCGAGGGAATTTTGTCGAGTTATTTTTGCGATATGTGAGGCGTAATGGTTCCTAATTGCCAAACTTTTGGCCCCGACTGAACTCGTTTTGGAATTAATCAGAATTTAATCTATTTCATAAAAGGCTACGAGCCGTATTAGAGAACCCTGAAGGCTGTGCTAACCTATAGAACATGCAATAGGAAATCCTAGTAGACTATACCCTATACAATGGCGCTTTATTTCCCCAACCACCGTGGCGTATTTGCTAAAGAACACAGCGTATTATTTTATAAAAGGCTACGACACCTTTTTATTGTCTATTTAACATAGCGGAGATTACACAGGGTTTAACCTAACATAGTACACCAACGCGCAATAGCAAAGATTACAATGCTTTTTTTTCAACCACTACTTAACATAGCACAAATTACAAAAATTCCCTAAAAGAACACGAAAAGTACAACTATGGCTACGAACAAATTTTAGGCCAAATACATATGAATTAACACACCAGAGTATTCAGCACAGGCCAAAGACTACAGTATTTTCGCCCACACCTAGCACTTATACTAACGCACGATAGTAGAGGATACGAAGCCTTATTTAACATAACAGAAATTACAACTACGGCTACGAAGACTCTTTAGATTAACTACACAGGAATATATGGTATTTAACCTATTGGAGATTTGAAGTTAGTTTTAGCACAGCACAGGGGCTACGAATAACCCACCATAGCAGCATTTATACGCCCTCTAGGCTAGACCCAATGTTAGTTTCTATACCTAACTACACCCTGTAACCAATAGTTAATAGCCACAACCACGGGTTGAAAAATATCTAATATGAGTCTTTTAATACTGCTTGTATTCAGTTGGGGCCAAAATTTTGGCAATTAGGAAACATTACGCCTCACATATCACAGAAATAACTCGAAAAAATTCCCTCGACGACCCCCTTGTCGTTTCTCAACATAATCTACCTAAATCCAAAGTTTGGTCATGTTTTGACAAAATTGTGGTAATTAGGAACCATTAGGCCCCCATATCTCGAAAACGGCTCACAATATCGCAAAAATAAATCGAGAATTCTCCCCTCATAAATACCTTGTCGTATTATAGATAAAGTAGATGCCAACTTCCATATTTTAATTTCGCTATTATTGTCATATATATGTTAGTTGTATTGTATTAGACATCTTCCCCCAAATGAGTGAGCATATTACACGGACTTGTTGGGTAATATTACTATTTTCAGAGGTTAAGTTAAAGACCCTTATACCCGTTGTGTATACATTTGGCTTGATGTACTTCCCTCAGTATGAGTACGAAAGTTGAAAATATATTTGTGCAAAATGTTACTTTTCTGTTTCTTTCCATTCTTCCACAATGGCTTCTAGATAAAAATCTGTGGAGTCTTCCACCAATTCACTATAGCCTTTGTCACTAATTTCGATATTTTGATTGTAAATATAAAAGAATAAAACTGTAGTCCATTTCCAAAACCGTCCTTGTCTAAGTGTCATAAATGTTAAATCGACAAAAACACTTGTAATACACTTCTTATATTTACGAAGCTTGGGCAAATTTGCACTCAGAAATATCTTAGAAATAGAGTTACAAGTTCTAGTTTTCCAAGGTTTTATATTTAAAAAAAATATGGGAAAGATAAAACATATACAAAATTACTTTTAACTTTTATGTTTCTGTCCTTCATTTTCTTCCGATAATTAAACGATTTTACAAGTTTTATCTTGCTAGAATGCCAGAAAATAATGAAATGAAGTCAATTATCCCAATATCTCAATTTTACATTTTTGTGGACAAGGCCACTTTTGGAAATGGACTACAGAATTGATATCTTGCATAAAGGGGGACCTCTGGTGTTAGTGGTCAATTATTTAATCTGTGCTCGTGGACTTTGTGGTTTAAAGCACCATGTGGGCGGGTTTTCTTAGAGCTTCCCGTTTCCTCCCGCTTTCTCCATTCCACCAATTGATCTAATATTAATCCATCCGTTCTGAGTTAATGTTGTCTAAAGCCCTTAAAAATTAAATTAAAAATAAAGAAGGAGTTCCTACAGCAAAGGTATTTGGTCAGAATTATCACGAGGAATTTTGAGTATGATTTCGATGTTTGGTGATGAGACCTCAAAAGTGACAACAATCAGTGAACTAGCTTCTGTGTTTATAGTGAAAAGTCACTTTTCTTCATCCTGTTTTCGGACGTTTGTACAGTTTGACGTTGCTTCTGATCATAATTGCCAATGCAGATCATTTACATTTCCCAAGCTTAAAATTCTCAAGTGTTTGTGCGAAGGTTGTTTATTCAAAAAATACATTTTCTGGGAAAATAGAATTGAAAGTTCAAGTCATATTGTGGTTTCTGAAGATACTTCAGAATATACAATTTCATAACTACTGTACAATTTTGAATTTTACTTAGCAACCTACACATATGTGTAGAGAGTTTTGTTTCTGTTTCATGTAATACTTGAAATTTAAAAATTTAGTTTTACGACTTAATTCCCTTTGTACAAGCACCCGATAATTATAACAAACTATGTAAGAGGTACCGTGGGCTACGAAAGATTGATAGGGTTAGAACATCTTTCCGTCGAGCAGTCTATATAATGAGGTACTAGATAAATTTGCTGAAGATAAAGCAAAAAGCAAACATTTTAAAGTATTCAAATCCTATATAATATTTCCCTTATAAATTATCAGCTTTTCCCATAAGTAATATTGTATTTTTGCACCGTGAGAAAAAGAACGATAACTTACCTGGAACACTACTGTTAATCAGAAAAAATACTTTTTATCGGACTCCATAACACTCTGGCACCTGTTTACTAGTTGTTGAATCTCCCGCTGAAAAAAGTCACCGGTCTTTGAGTCAAAGAATCTCACTGTTCTTCGCACGCTATCCCTATTTTGCAGCGATTACCCGGAAAGGTGGTTTTGCAGGCTGTGAAAAAACAGTAGTCTGTTGGTGCAAAATCTGGTGAAAATGCCGTGTGGAGAATTTCTTCCAGACTCATTCCTCGATCTTAGCACAGGTCTTTCTTGCCGTGTGTTGGCCCACTTTATTACCGTGGATGAGCACACCCTTGTGATTAACCAGAGCAAGGCGTTTCTCTATTAATGCATTCCGTAGGCATTAAAGTTGCTGACAGTAAACATTTCCATTTATGGTTTGGTTATATGACAGGAGATGAAAATATATTATCCTACGAATATCCCACCAAGCACTCAACATCACTTTGCACGGGTAGACATATTGTTGGCACAGAAGGTACCCACTGTTGTTTGTGTGTAATGTTATGAAAAAAAACAATACTTTTCATCCTCTGTCACCATTCGGCCCTGAAATGGCTCACATCTGTGACGGGTGAGCAGGGAACCGTAGATGCTAACTAGTTGCTGCTTCTATAAAGGCGTCAACGCATGTGTTACCCATTTCTCGAGTCTTCACACAGACTCAAGGTCTTGCAGATATTGATGTAT
>JAGDQP010076790.1:0-10017 GCA_022664845.1 Lepisma saccharinum
TAACCCAAACACACCTATACGAGTACCCCTTAGAACTTTTGAGTGACATTCCGATTTCTCAACCACCCTACAGAGTGTCCCCGAAGGAACGCGAGCTCATACAAACCGAAATCGACAAACTTTTGGCTGCCAAATGTATCGTACCTGCCCGTAGTCCTTACGCGGCACCTTGTTTACTCGTAGATAAGAAAAATAACGCAGAGAAAAGGCTTTGCATAGATTTTAGGCTTTTAAATCGTTTAATAAAAAAAGACGAATTCCCAATGCCTCGGATTGACGACATCCTTGATTGTCTTCAGAACACCTACCTAATATCAACTCTTGACCTACGTTCCGGGTACCACGCAATTCCTATACGCGAAGAAGATCAGGACAAAACTGCGTTCATTTGTTGTGCTGGTTCTTTCAAGTGGACCGTTGTGCCTTTTGGTTTAAGTACAGCTCCCCCTAGTTTCCAAAGGTGCATGAGTAAAATATTTGCGGACTTACAATGGCAGATAATGGCTATTTATTTGGACGATCTCCTAACATGGAGTACTTCCTTCCCACAAATGCTAGAACGTCTTGAATTAATCTTTCAGAGACTGCGAGAAGCAAACCTTAAGCTAAACCCTGGTAAATGCCGCTTCGCTTTTGCAGAAACGACCATTTTAGGTCATGTTGCTGGTAGATATGGATTAAAACCCGATCCTGAAAAAGTGAGTGCAATTGCAAACTTGAGTTACCCCACAACATTAAAATCTCTTCGATCTTTTCTTGGATCAGTCGGTTATTTCCGTCGATACATCAAAAACTTTTCATCCATAGCAAAACCATTGACATCGTTGACAAAAGCCAACACCCCATTTGTTTTTGGGACCGAGCAAAAACAAGCCTTTGATATATTGAAGCAAAAATTATGCAACAAACCTATTTTATCATTTTTTGACCCCAATTTGCCTACAGAAGTCACAGTAGATGCTTGCGACTATGGGATTGGGGCAAGCCTCCAGCAGACTCACCCAGACGGAACGAAGCATGTTGTGGCTTATTATTCTAGAACACTGACAGGTCCAGAGAGTAGGTATTCCATTCCTGAAAAGGAAGGACTGGCCGTTGCAATGGCGGTGATATTCTGGCATACATACTTAGCTGATATTAAATTCACCGTGTATTCTGATTCAGCGTGTATTTGCTTTTTACGCACATGTAAAAACCAAAAATCTCGACTTCTACGTCTAGCCCTCCGCTTACAGGGATATGACTTTGAGATTAAACATGTAAAAGGAATCTGCAATAATATGGCCGATATGTTATCAAGACATCCCACTCAACCGCTCACTGCTGCTGAGTCACAACTCAGAGATGACCCATTGGAGGTGAACACTGTCCTAACTGACAAAATGAAGTTCATCGCAGCCGAACAAGAAAAGGACCCAGAACTGAAATATATAATAGAGAAAAAACAACTAGATCCAACAGCACTTGACGTCCGCTTCTATGATATCAAGAATAATATTCTGTACCGTCGCTGTGGATCTGAATTTAAGATGGTTATACCCCAAAGTCTCATCCGTGATATCCTACATGAAGCCCATACCCATCCTCTCACCGGATCTCATTTTCGTTATGCTAAAAGTTTCGGTAAAATAGCTGAACGCTATTATTGGAAATACATGGGTAAGGATATTAAAAATTTCATTTTGAAATGCAAGAACTGTCAGTACGCTAATGAGAATACTTCGCGTAAAATCGGATTACATCATCCCCTCCCCGTTGAAAGAATATTTCAACGCGTGAGCATTGACGCTTATGGGCCCTTAATTTCAAGTGCTGGCCACAAATTTATAATCTCGGCAAGTGATTACTTGTCCCACTTTGTTATTGCCAGACCCTTACGTTCTATTACAGCTAAAAGTGTAGCTGCGTTTCTCATTAAAGACATATTTTGTGTTTTCGGTGTACCAGAATCGATTTTTAGCGATTTAGGCACCAATTTTGCATCCATATTGATGCAAGAGATTTCCACGATTTTACAGTTCAAGCATAACTTCACAACCAGTTATCATCCTCAGAGTAATGAGATGATTGAAAGGCACAACCAAGTGCTAGGAAGCTTTCTGCGGAAATATGTTTCCAAACATCAGAAAGATTGGTCTTTGTACGTTTCTTTGTGTTCACATGCCTATAATATTTCAATCAACGATCGACGCCGCATCAGTCCGTATGAGATAGTCTTTGGGAGAAAAGCAGTGTTACCTCTCGAAGTCCCGTACAATTGTAAAGAACCTACGGCAAGGAAACTAAAGAAACATCTTGATTCTATCAGAAAATTAGCAAAAGAGAGATTTTCTACCTCACAAGCTAAAGCAAAGGCAATTATCGATAATAAACGTATACCGCATTCTTTCCAAAAGAATCAGCTCGTCTTGTTGAGGGTTTATGCCCGAAAACCCGGGTTGTCTGCTAAATTAGCTGACAAATACAAAGGACCATACAGAATAACGGAAGTCCGACCCCATAATGTATGTGAACTGGAAACCCTCACAGGCAAACCAAAACGTTTCATTATCAATGCACAACGTTTGAAACTTTACCACCCACCCGATTCCTTTGTTACCACTCGTGAACAATGTGATCTCAATAAGAATAAGCAACTGTAAAAAAAAGTCATCTTACCATACGCCTCATTTACAGCAACTACCATGCGCTCCGATTATTATTTTTTTTACTTTTCATGCCTGTTTCCTGGCCTGTAATGTCGTTTGTAGCATAAACATACTTACTCCCCGGCATACGGTAAAGCCACTGCTTACGTAAGCATTATACAGTGGTCAATTCCGTACACCGAATTGCAGTATGAGTACATGTCCGCTTTCCAACGCCGAATCTCCTAAAAATAAATAAATAAATAATAATAATAATAATAATTAAAAATAAGGCCTAGTAGTTCCGCACAGTTTACTACAGATATATATTTAGATGCACACACATACATGCCTCTACATTTTTTTTTGATCCCTGATCAGCCGTTCGTTCTTTTATCACCCTCACCTACCCTACTTTCTGCTTCGAACTAGGAAGTAGGCGATTCTAGTTTTACACCCCACAAATTACAACAAACCTCTCCAAGTGGTATAATCTACCAACGTACCAAACGCTTCCATATGTGATCTGACCAGTAAGGAACAAGAGTTTTCAACAGTCTGGACAAAGTGTACACAAAAGCTGGAATACCATGGTTGCAATATTTTATCCGCTAGTTTTTAAATTGGGGAATTGAATGTAAAGAGTTATAACCGATACTAATATTCCCCCGGGCAGCTTAATCGGTATAGTTTGTTTGGTTATTCTAGCCTATATTAAAGAATGATGTTGAAAACTAAGCATTTTCAGAATGACTGACACATATTATGGAACAAACGGAGAAAGGAATATTTTGCACCCCCCGTCCCAATGAGAACGATGATTTTCCATTTTGGCGAACCTCTTAATAGTGAGATACTTTAAAGGTGAAAATGTGTACACATTACATTAAGAAAGTTTAGTTAGAAGTTAGACTATTTATCCTTTTGAAATGGAAAGTTTGAATGCTTTAAATTTATTTCAGCTCAGAATAAGAAGTTCAACTGAAACTGAAGGATAACATTTTTTCAGTCGACAACAGTCTTACCTAGAAGGCAAGTCTAAAGTAAGCAACCCCACTAAAATAATTGAGTAATTAATTACTAGTGATTGAATGACCTATCGTACCAGGTCAACGTGTAAAGGAAAAACCTGTGAAATTGACAATCAAATCTTTCAGAAAAACCCCACTCTCAAAATGGCTGACAAAGAGGAAGATGCATCACATGTCATTCTGATAAGTAATAAGGTACCAAGCTTACCTATTGAAAAATTCTATGGCCGAACTACTGATGACATAGATAATTTTCTAGATAGGTTCCAAACAGCACGTAACATTTACGGTTGGAACGACAAAGAGGCTAAGAATTGCTTAGTAGCATATCTAGATGACTGTGCTAAGGATTATTACTACACCTATCAAAGAACCTTGGACGCCATGGACACTTTGGATGACTTCGTCAAAGAATTGAAAGCAAATTTTTCATCTAACTGCTCTGACCATCACAGTGCATTATTTGGCAGAAAGAAACTAGAAACTGAATCTGTAACTGAATACCTATATGCAATCTTAAGACTGTGTAACAGAGTTGATCCAAAAATGACTGACCAACAGAAAATCCAACATATTTTGAAAGGAGTTGATCCTCCCCTGTTGGAATATCTCTTACGCCAAGAGTGTAATACTGTTGACGAGCTACGAAAACATATGTTACGTTTTGAACGTGCACGTTTCCATTCTCAGCTTAGAACGCTGGAACGCTCGATACAAAACCCAAGTCTTGTGGATCAATTTACTCGTCCCTCAACCAGTAAGCCAACTGGAAGTAATGGACAAAGGAACTTCCGCGGACGGAAGAACTTTACTTTAGCTCAGCAAATGAGGAATTTGCGAATTTCAGATAGAAAAGATCCAGTCATTTGTTTTTACTGTTCTAAACAAGGACATTATGCTCGGGAATGTTACTTGAATCCAAACAACCGCTTTAACAAGAAGAATGTTACACGACAAAGGAGACAAAGTCACCCACAAAGCCAGAAAACTCGTAAACCTCGCAACACCTCAGGTTACGAACCCGGAACCTCTGGAGGTCGAACAGATCGTGGCCCCACTACCAGTCACCCACGTAATTAGATTGAGTTACATAAGACACTTCTAAGTTATTGGTGAAGTATAACACATTGAAACATACTTCACCCAGTGAACTTGGTTCAGACTCCCCCCCCCTCTTTATTTAGATTTAATGGACCAAATGAAATATAGAATAAATAAATAAACTAGACTTTAGTATTTACAGCACAGAGAAAATAAGAATAGAAAATAAAATTAATTACTATTACTAATCTTAATGTAGCGCATGCAACCATATATGACAATAATCTATAGGTTTAAGTGTAATGATTAGAAGATAAGATACATAGAAATTTAAGTGACAAGAATAACAATGTGCGTTCCATGTTGTGCTGATGAACTGGAATATTGGTTTCTACTTTTCTTTTTTCAGCCCCTCTAAGAAATAACCAGTTGCGTATACCATTACAAATCACACTACGTAAGTAAAAAAAAGCTTTTTAAGAGCTTGCAGAAAACATGTTACAAGACGCTACCGTATCCCATATGATACATGCAACAGGCTTTTTCTCTAATAATTACGGCTTTGTTATGAGAGAAATTGGCACTATGCCAGTGCATCCCTCTTGGCGATACCAACCTCCCTATTTAGCACACTTCATAACAAAAATGCTTGAACCCGCTAAACACCTTTTTCCAGATGCCTACATGCGATATCAAACATATGTAGACAACACGCTGGTAGAATGGAACTCGGGACAGGATGACATGCTATCCATCGTCCAATCATTACAGTCCGGTATGCGCCCTGGTCAGACTATTTATTGTATTAGTCCGCTTCTAGCAGGTATATTTCAAATAATGTTTCCACGCACGCACGTGTTCGACATCCACGATATGGGATGCGAAGATTTCACACAATATCCATACAGAAGATGGACGTGCCCATTCATCAAACATCGACAACCTGAACCTGGAGTCTGCGTGCTCCCCGTAATTTCTAGAATGCGTGAATGGTACTACACAGAATTGGTTACAGAATCAGAGTCAGAATCTGCAGAAAGCGGTATTGAAGCATAATACACACCCGTCGACTTTTCTCTCCTCTTTCACTATACCTGAACTTCGTTTATAAGGTATTTAGAAAATTTAACTTTAAAATAATAATAATTTCCACGTCTTAATTCGAAACCTTACTTCCTTTATAGTCGAACCAGGCATCAGTCAGACGGTGGAGAAAACGCTAAACTTTTATAGCAGCCTTTAAATAAGATCCGTAAGTATGATCATTCATTTTTCCTAAGTATGGAATATGTATGTTCAAGTTCCCCAGATGAATTGCAACTACCAATCAGAATAAATCCTGAAAAACAATTACAGACAGAAAACCCCCGCTCCACGTTTTGACTTTTATTACGCATTGGCAACGAAAACTCATCGATTCATGCCTAACAGATATTCCCCCTAAAATACATGAACGAATTTTTCCGACGAAGTATAGGCAACTGCTTATAGCAAGCGCTAAAACCAAGTACCACCAAAGCCGAACATAATTGCAATTCCAAATTTGGCTAATGTGCTAAATTTGGCTGAAATTTAAAATCAGGCGTATGTTTCGAAAGGCGAAACGTCAATTTCGACATGAATTTACTGTTGCGTTGACGTTACACCCCCCAAATTCACTAACCTTCAAAGTCATTTGCGATCCTTTTAAATGGACTGAATTCTCTAGTTAACTTTATGTGTTTTACTTATTAAAAAAACGACTTTTGATCCCTTGGAATTGATATCACCTATTCTTTTCAGACAGGCGGAATGCAGTGGCCAGTCGCAAATCTCATATTACTGATTATTCAGCTTGTTAGGACCGACGTTCCCAGTCCGAAGGTTGCAATAAATAGCGGCATTATATGGAGGCAAGTATCAGAAAAAATTCCATACGAACGTACTATACCGCTCATTTACAGGCAAACTTTGAACCCATTGCCAGATGTAGATCCCACTTTACTTGCTCTAGAAACTGCACACTTAAAAAAGTTCTGTCAATTCAAAAACCATTCAAGCCCACCTGTTTGTCCATTGCTAGAAACCTCAAATCTCTTGCTAAATGCTTTCAAGATGCATGTGAACTCCAACTCGTTTCCGTTTAACATTACAAATAAAAATAAACAACATAGAGGTTTGACATTTTTAGGAGACATTTTCCATTGGTGCTGTGGTATAGTAACAAGGCGACAATTAGCTCCTTACGTTGCCCAGCAGAAAGATCTCACATCAATAGTTGAACAGTTGCGAAAGCAATTACATGAGGACCAGCGTCACCTCATTTCGTTTTCTCATAATGTTAAAGGCTATACAGAGTCGATCTCCAAGACCTTTGCTCAGGTACAACAGGATATGTGCCTGATACACCAAGAACTAAATAAAATCCGAGACCAGGAAACGCAAACTGTCCAACACGCTCAAGCAACTTTAACGTTAACACTAATTAAATTAACCATACAGTCATTACAGGTTACCGAAACACAGGAAATACACAAATCCTGTTTAGAATCGAAATTACCGTTAACATTAGTATCACCCATGCGACTCCAAGGTGATTTACTTCGCATTCGGTCACGAATTACTTCTTTTGGTTACCGACTAGCAATCCCAGCAGAAAATTTTCTACATTACCAAATTCAGTCAACAACTTGCCATTTTTCAAATGACGAAGTAATGGTCATAACTAAAATCCCTATAGTGAAAGATGATGGACCTATCACACTAAATCAGTTCACTGTTTTTCCATACCACTGGAAAAATCAAACGTGTATTCTCCAACACGAACCCGCTGTCATAGTACAACAAGCTCACAGAATTCGAATCTTACGTAATGAACATGCTCAAACTTGTTTATTGGCCTCAGATAACTTATGCTATGTTCCCTATCTCTCAGAAAATTCAGTATCCTCCCCTGATTGTATACATGCCCTGTATAACGGAACAACCGTTGAACATTACGGACAAGTTTGTAACTATGAGTGCTTCTCTACGACGAGAATGATAATCACTCAAGTGGAATCTAACCGTTATTTAATCACTAACCCGCCGTCAATCATCCAGGCAACCTGCAACGCTAAATCAAAGTTCTTCCCAGTAAACCCCGAGTTACCCGGATCTTTAGAAATTACGCTGCCATGCTCATGCGAATTACAGCTTGGATCTAACTACAGAATTCCAACACAGTTTCCCTGCCCATCTGACAGCTCCACAGATTTACAACTGAGAATTTTAATACCTGCAGTATGGAGCAAAATCAAAGACTTGCGTTTAGACGGACATAATTTGCAACTACCAGAATTTGAATCTTTAACTCCTGCTTTGAATGAAAATTGGACATTGAACGTACCTAACCTGACTTTACCCCCTCCCCCAATAGACGATTCCAATTTTTCCTTACATATCTCAAAAATTACTTCCAAAAGACCGTATTTCTCGATTCTATATGTTTGGAATATTTGTCTAACGTTAGTCCTAGCATGGTTAATTTATCGAGTTAAAGGATATATTTGGCCCGTGCTCTTAATTAAAGTCCCGGCTACAAAAGCAGAAAATTTAATACATCATTCAGCGGAAATTCTTGGCTATTCAGTTCTAGCCCTACTTTTGTTAGTACTTACACTTTGTCTCTGTTATTATGCTTGTTGGAAAAGACTCTGGATATTTTTGAGACACCGTATTCAAACCAGTGATGTAGAGAGACCACCCCAACCCGCTGTCACTCAACTGACAACTCCACCTGTGGTTTCACGTAAACACGGTAATCCACCTTCTCCCACTTGCAAATCCCGACGTAGCTCAACACCTTTATGACTAGCTATTATTTGCCTTATGTTCACCCAGTCCACATTTGCACTTGATTTAACTACTATGATCCACCCTGGCCTACAATTGGTTTATATATCCGAGCCGGTACTCTATATCTCTTCTATTCCGGTAATAACAGAAATAGAGTATGATACTGTTATCTCCAGTGAAATTGACTGGAGGCTAATATCAACTAAAGTTTACCCGAACCATTTAGTTTTGGACGACCCGTCTGCTGGCAACCCTTTCGTACACATGACCCGTCCCCACGCAAAACAGTTACTAATGACAAAAAACAATTTCGATGTCTTGATTGACGGAATTCATAAATTTAGAAATACAGAGTGGATTCTGTCGACAGATACTATCACTTTGCGGAGCAAATCAGATTTTTCAAAATTAATAAATATGTGCCAACGACGTACACTTGACCCCATTTTTTGGAATATTACTCGTGTAAAGAACACTTTCGAATTGGTTAAAAATCAACTAAAACCTAATAACCTTACTATTGCCTTTAAACCAAATGATCCAACCTCTTTGTTCATTTATCCGGTAACAGAATGTGTCATTACCAACACAAAAGCATTAGTTGCTCTAAAAATCCCAGTACATACACAAAACGCAAGTTATGAATTATTGAAATTACAACCTGTTTTATTCACTCACGTGGATGAAGTTTGCTTTATCTACCCCACCGTCAACCATGTTATTTTGAATAAACAAACGAATGAACTTCGAACTTCAGACTGTGAACTTGCTACGGATAATATATGCTTGATTAGGCATCTTGACACGTTAGAAATACCCATGCTACCGTGCTTACAAGCCCTGATTCGAAATAATGCAAATGCAATAAGATTATCCTGTCGGTACATATGTTTAGGCCTAGACCATATGGAAATTTTTCACCCGCTTAACTACACTGCAGTGCAGATTCTCTTACAGAAACATTATAAAGTCACTATTGTATGCAGTGAAATTGATTTTCCTCTGCATAATTTACCGAACATTGGTGTACTTGTAATAGAGCTTTCTTGTGGCTGTACTGTGACCGTTAATAACCGCACCTACAAGGCTAGTATCCCTTGTATTACCGACAACATTGAAAAGGCGCGCTTCCAAATCTGGCTACCTGTTTCTTGGTACACACACCCAATAAAACAAAATTTGCCCATGGAATGTAATAATTGTGTTGTAACAAAACCACCCTTGTACCCCATTGAAACCTTGACCCCTATATGGATGTGGGTATTCATAACAGTCTCACTTATAATTGGTATAGCAACTGCTGTGTTTACCACCATCACCTACTTGATAATGAAGTATTGGATCCAGCGCTACCTAACAAATGAAGCACAATATATATCCATTGAGTGGAATCAAAACACCCGTGTGCAAACTAGTAGCGCTTAACTGCAACAGCACAATAATGGACCTCACATTGGATTCTTGAAACCTTCACCGGAATGATAGCCTGTAAATTTATTTTG
>JAGDQP010076792.1:0-10017 GCA_022664845.1 Lepisma saccharinum
TATATAAATTCTCATGGCATTGCATTTATACCTATATTTTTCGTGTATGTGTGTGTGTGTGTGTGTGTATGTGGTTAGTGAACTTTAGATTATCTAAAATCTGTAGTGTAGATAAGTTATTGTTTTGTTTCCTCTCTTTTAGTTTTTGGTTTATTTTGTTTACATTTATGAATTTCGTTGTATTATAAATCTCTTCCATCTTATAGTAGTGTTTACCGAAACTGTTAATTACTCTCTTTGTATTCATGGTTCAGTGGTAGAAAAGGCCGTAAGGGCCTTAACTTCGCCATGTAAAACAAGACGTAAATAAATAAACCATTCGTCGAAATAAATGTATTTTTACTCTTGTATCTTATAGAACGAAAAAACTTTTTAAAAAATTGTTTCGCAAAGGAAATCCGTTTCACATATCGAACTAGCGTAAACAAATTGTTACTTGATGGAAAGTAGTCTTATGCGTATTTGGACCCTTCTTTACTTCAGAGAATTTCTGGGAATTCCATATTTGCTTTGGGCGAAACCCTTGCGTTTCCAATGCACAAGTTCGGAATATGCATTTTTGAAGAGAACATGTCTAAAGGCTTGGAGAGTACCACGCCGCCTCAGTTCTACTGTTGGTGGTATTGGAAATATCAATCTCTAGAGTTCCTTTTGCCACGCTTTCGGCAGCCTATAGAGCTGAAACTAAGCATTTGTGCACCCCCGTTGGTATATACTTTCTTCTTATTTTCATGTCAAGAATCTCGTGAGGTGGTTTTGTTAGTATTATTTTGCAACACTCTGTATAAGATGCCCTAACGTTTTTCACAAACATAGGCTCTGACAAGCTGAAGTCACGCCCTTCCTCTTTATCAGAAGGCCGATAAAACTCCTCAAGCTTCGTCTATTAGGGAATACTGAAAATTCGTTAAGGCTGCACAAACTTGCCAAATCTTCGAGGCATAGAGGAGGAAACACTAAGGAATGTAATCCCAAATAGTGAAACCCTTAATGCGACCAATAGCTCTTTCCACATGAATCCGTGTTTTAGCGATTGACCTTGTTTGTAGGACTTGCTCCCTCGAAAATTGTCGGCTTGCCAGAAAGGGAGGAATGTTCACATGAACACTCTCACCCGTACAATGTCAGATATAAGAAATCCCTTGTCGGCTAATACTAAGTCTTCTGGTTTCAACTAATTAAATAAACCACAATGTCTTGCAACTTGCTTGTCTGAGGTCGAACTGGCATACAACACACTGACAAATATTACCGTACCATTTGGCGCAACTCCTACTAACGCTTTCGGCGTATTCCTGTGTTTATAATGTCTGTCGGTGAGGCGTTGCTTTCGCATAGATTTTGGAATTGCTGTAAATACTTCTGTGCAGTCAATAACAATTCTGCAATTTGTAAACTGAGAGAAACAAGACGGTAAACAAGTTTTATTTTTTCTCGAGAAGGAATCTTGTCCATTAGTGCCTCACACATAATCATGTAGTACTTTGGTAAAAACTTTTATTTGGGCCATTCTAGTAACTGTTGACTTCGGCCCGTCACGATAGATTATGTCCCTAGTTAAAAGACATCCATGCCCCTGCCGGGACTCGAACCCGGGACCTTCGAGTCGTGGGACTAACGCCTTAGACCGCACGCCTACACGTTCGGCTCATGTAGTGTGTGTTACCACGTAAACAACACATTGGACAATGTTGTTGAGCTGCATCCAAACTGTATGCACAAATCGCGACGTGATCAATTAAGTCGCAATTTCATTAGCGTCAGCAATAACTGATCTTCCAGTTCCATGCACTCAACATCCCATTATAAAGTAATCAACACAAGTGAACATTTTGTATTGTTTGTCTCGTTTCTTCGGAACCATTTTCCTTGAGATTCCTGGTCTAAAGGACAAACCGCTTCAGTCATAAATCATCATTTCCGAGCCACTCTTCAGCTGCTGGAGAGAGAGAAACGGTGTTGCCAAACTTTAAATTACAGGAACGGACTTCATGCATTACCTTGCATTTCTAGTCAGTATTGTTTTGTTTGTGAGCTGTGTGAGTTTTGGTTCTAAGAAGTGAAAGAAATGTCGAACTTCTTGCGCCTGTGGTTGAGTGCAAATAGCATGCAGGGGGAACCGCAAGATAGCCCTCCGCGAATAGAGCGTACGCTGAACGAGAGGACTCCTCGAAATGAAAGAAAACAATCTACTATCGGGTCAGAAAGCAAATTGCGAAAGCAAAGTGTGCAACTTATAAAAAAAAATGTTCGCGAATTCGTTGATGAAGTTGTGACAGTGGGAGGTGTTTTACCTAGTAAAAATATAAATCAGATTACTGCTGACGCAACGAAAGGCACGTACCGTTAAAAGGATCGCAAAAATTGAAAATATGACAGAATATCGGAGACCGACGAAGCGAAACATTTCGAAAAACAAAGTTGATAATTTTACGCGTGATATGTTACGCCGAACCGTTTATGAATTTTTCAAACATGGTGAATATCACCAACCGTGAGGAAACTGTGCGGCGAAATGAGAAAAAAGACCGCTGAAACAGATTATGAATTCCCGTACTGCTACCAAACTTTATGGAGACTATTAAAAAGTATGGGTTTCCATTATCGAAAGCCTGCGCGGAAACAGGTTAGATCGGAAACTGCGTGAGTAATTGCTTGGAGATACCGCTATGTACAACAAATCCAAGAACTTCGCGCTAAGGGATTCAAAGACGTTTATTTAGACGAAACCTGGTTCGACACTAACACATGCAAGATGAAAAATTGGACGGGCGACACAGAAAATTGTACAGTGGCTTCAAAGGGAGAAAGGATCGTTATCCTGCATTGTGGTGGGCGCGATGGTTTTATCAAAGACGCACTTCTTGTCACTCATCAAAAAATGGAGAATGATCTAGCTGACTATCATGGTACCATGACAGCTGATATTTTTAAAAACTGGTTTGAAAATTCCCTATTAAAACGATTAAACGAATCTTCAGTCATCGTAATTGATAATGCTAAATATCATTCACGTCTTCTCGATCTCAAAACAAATATGTCTTGGAGAAAAGATGACACGATTGAATACATGAGAAAATATAACATTGAAATTCCCAACCCCACTCCTAGAAAACCAGCCTTAGTTCAATTGATTAACGAGAAGTTCAGATTGTGTGATAAGAAATATGTAATTAATGAATTAGCTCGAATCTACGCATATGTTGTGTTACGATTACCTCCATACAACTGTGTTTTAAATCCCATCGAACAAGTCTGGTCCGAAATGAAAATAAGTGTTGCATCTCAAAGTTTGAAGGGAAGTCCTGTTCGTGAATTGGTCACTATGTAAGAGGATACCTTGAACCGCAATCATAAAACTACAAATTCACACTACGCCCGTGTTAAATCAAATTTCATTAAACTTATTAGCAGGGCTACATAAAAGAAGAAGCCCGTACTCCTTTACTTTAAATATGATACTGAGCCGCCGTAGCTCGGTGGGCGTAGCATTCGGGATGTCGTGGGTTTGATCCCAGCGACCGACCATCCTGACGGATGATTTTTCCAGGGTTTTTCCTGTTACTCCAGGCAAATGTCGGGATGGCACGTTCAACATACCTGGCATCGCACAAATCTAGGATTTTGGAACCTGGGCCCCTGGCCGACACCTTCCCGAATCCTTTCCTCTCCCCCATCCTGGCCTGAGCCTTGGATTCCTAAAGGTCATACATAAAATTCAAAATTTGAACAGGCTAAAATACAAATACTTCGCGCCCAAACGTCACGTATTCAGAAATTTGGGCAGTGACAGCGCGGCAACTACCAAGATTCCTGTCCGTACTGTCCAAAGTCTGCAACGATTTCAAACCCTCACGAAGAAGATAACATATCATCAAGTTCCGAGCCATAGTGATAACTAAACAAATCATTTGTCATGGTCAGATATGGTAGTATAAAAATAAACATTTGTTCATAAAACATAACAGAAGAACTATCTGTCATAGTTCAGCTTTGATACACCGAAACAATGCATTGAGCGTAAAACAAAACAGGTGATTACTTATCTCATACTAGACATAACATTACACAAAAAGAAACTCGCTAACAAAGAAAACTCAGTATGTCTAACATCTAGATATCCAGGTACTTAATAAACAAATTAACAATATAGATACAAACCTAATTCGTAATATAAAATCTATAACATAGTAAAGAACTCATTTGCATTTCTCTTCTCTTCTACGAAAAAGAGAGCATAAACCGCAACAAATGCCCGCTAAAAATTAAATATTCTATCTTTCATAACATACAATAGTTAGTTGATCCGATATACAAATTATTATAAAAATAAACAACTTTATACACACTTCCAAAAAAATTGTATCAAAATTTGTCCAAGGCTTATTCATAAGAAAGAAATATTGTACCAACTACTTTTACGATGCGGCTATCCGTAGCATTTCTTGTACATCCACGACTTTCTCGCGTGGTTTACCAACTTTCTGACCTCTGAGTTGCTCTTCCTTATCAATTTTCTCCCAATCGGCGAAGCTCACAGTCTGAATTCCTGAAAGAAAAATGTTATCACTGTTAATTCTAATAAAATGAAGAATTTTATTTTCTGGGGTTGTGGATTAAACCCGGCGATGTCTGAGGGATAAATTTCCTCGAAAAGCACTCTTCCGAAGCCAAAGATATAGGAGGTAGCGGCAAAGGCTTTTTTCAGATACCATATTTGCCTGGTGATACTCACGGAAACGATGAAGATGACCAGCTGAAGGTCTAGAAACTATGAAGTAAATTAGAGAATAAGACACGCTCAGGAGAATCACACGTAAAACTACAACACTTTACATTTGAGGGACTCAGTGAAAAGGGCGCATGCAACATCCCAAAGAAAACTGACTTATTACTTTAGAAACAGTTTATACCATCTAGCGTCTCCTCTCGTAGTGACTGTGCCTGTCGCATTCATTTTAGTACAATAAGGGCACAAGCCACAGGCACAGTCATTACGGGAGGAGACGCTTCATTGCATAAATTGCCTCGACAGTAAGAAGTCAGTTTTCATTGGGATGTGGCTTGTGCCCATTTTCCGCTAAGCCCCTCATTTTTTGTGTTCAACATATTACAAAACATACCCTTATCCATAATCAGATACAGACAACCTCGGTCCAACCTCCGTCGTCTAGTAGTTACATTCACGGACTTTGGTTCGTATCCTGCTGCTGGCCATTCTGAAGGGTTTTCTGCTTCCTCGGGTGAATACTCATGTAGTACACTCACGAAAAAACGTATTAAATGAACATAGCATTTATTTTTTACTTAACTTACTTTATCAGTCACACATACAGTTATGTACATACCCATCACATGTCATCTTCCAGATATATGACCGACTCAAGCCATAGTTGCCCATCTGATCCATAAATGTAACTATATCTGACTTGCGGAAATCGCAAGTTTATCGCCGCAGTAACAAACGTTCGCTATTGGATTCTATCACGAACACTTACCTGAACTGTCTTCCCAACGACGTCTCGGTCTTCCTAATAGCCTCTTTCGCACCGGCTTCCCAACCATTGTACAATATAATGTTAGTTTCTCCCCTATCCGAGCTATATAGACTGCCCATCTTACCCGTCATAATTTCATTATTCTTACAATATCGAGTGAATCGAACAGTCTATGGAGTTCTTCATTATGCAGTCTCCTCTATTCTCCGATCATTTCAGTCTGCATACCTTAGTTCCGGATTCGAAACCTTAGTACCGAACACTCGCAATGACCCATAAACAGAAATTAATTCAAATATTAAATGCTACATTTCCAGAGTACATTCTTTCGTGAGTCTACTTCGGCAAAGACCGTGACCACCCAGAAATCTGGAAATACTCGCCGAGGGGCGTCATCCCTCAGAAACACGACGTACTTAGGCCACGGGCTGTCTGTCCAGCCTACAGATAGCATTAAGTGTATGGAATTAAGAACACTATGGATTACGCCTGTTCCAAGCCAGCCCACAGAAAATACAAATTTTAGGAAGATGAAGAAAGGATAAATGTAGCTAGTAGATACAACATGCGAGTATAAATAAAAGGAAGATATTTCAAATATAAACGAATTCATGCGTAGTTTATGAGAAAGTAATTTCAACACATATTTATCGAATTTTTAATAGTACGACTTTTCAGTTTAAACATGCGAATATTCATACTTGGAAAAATCGAATTAATGTATATAATTGTACAAAATTAATGTAACGCATGTTACATGTTCACTTTGCTTTATTCGTACAAATTATGCTTCGTGGATCTATGATCACAAAATCTCGCACAGTAATGCTCGTGTTCGACGAAGATTAAAAGGTTTCTGATTCTTAAATGACAGGTCGTATCATTTTCCAGATACAACAGTTCCCAATTAGAACCCAAAATCGACTCCTTTACAACGTTAAATACAATGAATATTTAAGGGTAAGTCAGAAAAGATGCACAGAAATAAATTATACTTTCTGGGAGTTGAAATCTATAAATACGGTGGATATAAGGAGTTACAATATTACGTCGTTAGGCTATCAGTGGTCTCAGCCTATTATAAAATTCAATTTATCCAACTATATCGGATTACCGGATGGTATCGACTATCAAAGATAAACATTATATGTCAAGTACAAAACGTAGTGATGAAAACTGTGAATATAATTCCAGGTCAAATGCTGAAACTGTCGATAAAACTTGGTCAAAAAATTCCAAAATCGAAACTTGTTGAAAACGATCAAGGGCCATGTTACTTTGTATTAAGAAGACCCACTGTATTCTAAAATACTTGTATTCACGATACTAACGCATCCATTAGTCGATAGGACACTTAAAAAGTCGGCGTTCCATATCTGAAGTTTAAAATCTGCAACTGGCGTGAGTTAGTTTCAAGATTGTATAATTGTATTCTACCTCTTGCCCACTGCATTCAGATTATTTTACTCATAGACAATTCAGTTGAACCATAGCCCATAAAACCACTATTCGCAGGAATATTGATGATATTAGATAGACAATGCAAAATATCGTGGATGTATTTATGAATCACCCAAACTCCACATGGAGTTTTGATAAAGTGCCTGAGGTAATATCTTTCAAACGTTAAATACTTTTGTTTTTAAGAATCCGAAAGCCAAATTTGCCCGAAATTTCCCCGTTTTCCGGCGTAAACTTCAAACAGCGTAACCCTTTACACGCCCACCAGAGATTTTATGAAAATCGTATAGACCTTAACTTTGACAGCTCTGCTCACGGCCGTAATTATCATACAATGATGATTTATACGTCGTTGGAAAGTCCATAGATTGCAGCCCAACAAGGTAACAATTATGCCTATCGTACACAAACCGTAGAAGAATAAGAAAACGAAAAGCATAGGTTATCGTACGCAGATAAAACCCGCCCACATTAGACACCTTAGATATTAGTGTCAAACATACCCAACATTTTCTTCACCTCTCTGGTACCTCTTCAGCTCTATTACGAATCCACAAACAATGGTAATGTCATCCTATGGCAGAACCGAAGCACCTACTCAACTCGCTTTTGCCGACCAGTAACGATTCAACTTAAAAAGAAATATCAGAACGGGAAGCGCTTGAGGTATAAAATGTCAACGACGAAGTAGCAACCCTAAAATCAACCACTCACATTATGAACACTCTTGAACATGGAGGTAGAACAGATTCGGCCTGTCAACGCTCCACGCCTGGAATCGTTTCACGGAATGGCTGCTCCACGTGACGTACAAAGTTGACACTGAAGCGTAGAAAGTTCGAGGTACGGGCCGAAAAGCCTTGGGTCTTCTCCTTGACGATCCGAGACAAGGGAGAAGCGAGATTTCGAACGACGGAAAAAAAAAAACAGTGCGTTCAAATTTTTTTCAATACAAGTAACATCGGCAAAGTGTCAGAAATCACCCGGATCATCACCGACCGTCTGCAGAAGTGTTTGGTGCTGCTGGAAGTGTTGTCCTCACGATTCTAGCTCAACTTGCATCAACCCTTGGCAACGAAATCCATGTTCTGTACATAAACCAGTACTCCTGCTACCCGATGCATGTCACTGTACATCTTTGCCACATTACTGCCTATCGGGCAAATGTCTGAAGAGGCGAAAATGGTACGAAATAAAACATCTAAAGCAGTACAGAAAGCACCACTCGCGCACCAGCTCGAGAGAAAACATAACAACTCACTTACTTCTCTGTCTTTTGGGCACTTCTGACCCCCTATATATCATCACTGTGATAACCGATGGCCCCAAGAGGGTTGCAAGAAAGAACTAGTACGGATGTGTTCCTTCCCCATTTTCCGGATGACTCAGATTCAGATTAAATACTGCTGTAATCAAGGACTAATGCAATATTCAAGGGACACAATTCATATTTCCTCCGTTTCCATATTATTTTATATTATGTGTATGTGAGTGGTGCATTCATTTTACATCACATATTTTTGTTTAGTGCAATCTCGTCCACAGTGTAATGCTCTCTGTTGCACATTTGCATCTATCATTTTTCCATACGTACATTTCAGTCATTTATTTCATTCAAAGTACAAAATATAACCTTATTGTTATTCACATATCCATATTTATGCTAAAACACATTTTTCATGTTTAAAAAAGAGCATTTCGGAGGGTTCAGGAAGCATAATGAATTACGATCAGCATTTAGGGTATTCCGGAGCACTGTGCAATGTAGTGTAAACCTTGTCAACACCGCAGAGAAAATGGTGTCAACAGTATCAGTATACCCTTCCAAAATCAGCATTACGCATCGATTTGCTTGCACGTATACTACTCTTAGCTGTTATGATGCTATGCCTAATAGCGGCACATTAACCTACTGTTTAGTTTTAACACAGTAAAATCTAAACTCTCTCATCTCAATTTTGTACATATCGGAAACTATAAAAGCGGTTAATATGTCTCTATTTATTTTAGTAAATAATGTAAAATCTACTACCTCGTAAGTAACACAATTGTTACAGAACATATTGGGGAAAATGAGACAACATATAATGAACAAAAACGAATAACAGAAAAAGAAATTTGAGAAAGAAAGAGAACAGAAAACGACAAACTAAGATGGTTTGGGTATGTTCAGAAAATCGGAGAAGAGAATGGGGGAATACACAAGAAACAAGATAAATAGGAACAGGCAGAGAGACGAAAGAGAGAGAAAAACGAAGAAGAGGTTTAAAATGAACTAGAGTAGAAAATAAAGAAGAAGAAGAGAAAGAAAACTCAGACCTGGCGCGAAGCTGAAACGGAGGAAAGATAAGAACGTATTATTACAGGTAGGAACATTGTAATCGATGAAAAGTAAGGGTTGTTTGATTTAAATCAAAGTGATTTAAACCATTATTTACATCGCGATTTAAATCAATTGATTTTTTTAAAATCTAACTAACTTACTCTATGGCTTATGGAACTCGCAAGTTCATCGCCGCAGTAACAAACGTTCGCCAAAGAATTCTATCCTGGGAAATATCAAGCCAGTTTTCATCACAGACACCTACTTCTCGAAGATCTCTTCTAATATTGTCCTCTCAACGACGTCTCGGTCTTCCCAATGGCCTCTTTCCATCCGGTCTTCCAACCAGGAAAGAATATAATTTTCGTTTTTCCCCCATCCGAGCTACATGGCCTGCCCACCTTAGTCGTCACGATTTCATTATTTTTACAACGTCTGGTGAATCGTACAGTCCGTGGAGTTCTTAAATCAGTGATTTAAATCAAAATTATTTCCTCCAGTAGAACAAAGTGCAGTATTTTGTTTTTGTTACCATTCTAGGACAACAGTGACATGTAAGTCGGAAAGTCACATCTTCACCCGCATTACGTAATGAGAGGCTCTTAATAACGCAAGTGCGATTGTTCATTTCGGTTTTACTTTTTATACACGAAATTTTAAGGTCAAAGCTAGAATATATTTAGCGGTTCAATATTCACAATTCTTTACTTTCAAATTTACATATTATTAACATAT
>JAGDQP010076793.1:0-10017 GCA_022664845.1 Lepisma saccharinum
AATATTCAGAGACATCACTGAGGGACATTTTTGCAGCCTCTGGAAACATCTAATAATACGTGCAATCTGTACGTTCGTTTATGTATCTTAGAAGGATGGTACAATCATGTTGCTGTGTTTCGTCATCATTTGAACATTACGTACTTTGATATTATTGAACGCTCCTCGTATATGTCTCTTACTTAAGACATTATTAAATAGATACAAATTATTAAACAGAACAATAATTCAATTTTCTTTGATCTCTGGGCGATATGAGATTACGGGAACATTGTTTTATCACAGTCTGTATCATCATCATAACTTTACATGAACAAGTATTTTTATATTTAACTAGTGGGTGACTGCATCTTCAGATTCAGTTCATTCTCTTTCAACATGCCTTATGAGTCATAAATTTTCGTTACAGGAATCTGGAAGAAACAGACTCAAGATATCTCCAGCGTAAAGTGTCACAAGCTCAAGAATTCAACAGGTGAAGGCGATATGGAGTTTATAAGCCATTAACAAGCTGTGATACATTTTCAGGTAAGTACTCTCCTACCGCAGTATGTAAAAGACTCAAAGTTATTTTGCATTCTCCAAAGAAATGTTTTAATAAGCTTAACATTCTTCACAGTTGCACTGTTCACAAAATTCACCACTGAAAATTTAAAAACCTGTAATTCGCTTGAACTACACTTCAAACGCAAGCAAACTGACACTATCAGCTATCCAAGTATGAGGCTAAGGGGGGCGTTGCTCCAGCTCCATTTCCTGCGTCTTCGCTATATCTTGTAACCCGCGAGGGATCAAACGATTTTTGGGGGAAGAACAATGGGGTAGCAATAACGAATATCTTGAAGTTTATAGATTGGGTGTTGGGGTCGAGGTATGCCGTTTCTCCTTCTCCACTTTGACTTTGCTATATTTATTGAAATCGAGGGGGGACAAACATATCCTTTCGGTACAAACAGGGCCAAAAATACACAAGCGAATGCCAAAAAACAACTTTAGAATTTAGAGAAGTGCGGGGGTGGGGTGGGGGTGAGCTGGTGGAATGATGAAACGGTTATCAATGTATTTATTAATTTTCTTAGCATATTCATACAACGTAGCAATGGATCATTCAAATGTGTATAAAGGAAAATTATGTAAAACTCAAAATTGCATTTAAAATAAAATAAAATCACATATTTAGAAGTATGTTTCCAATTTCTATATCAAAGGAGAACCAAGTAATTTTATAAGTAGAGCATGACATATTTAGTAATTCGTATTATTCAAATAACTTTAAGTATAAGAAAACTGGTAGAGCGCTTTTGTAATGTTTTCCCCTCTTGTATTGCTTATTTCTTTTGTATCTTTGAAACCACAATTTAAAGTATTGAGCATTTCAGTCTCTAGTACTCAGAGCAACTCATAATAATGCCAATTCAAAATAATAATAAATATGTCCAGAAATCGCACAAACCGTGAATATTGAAATATAAGAGAAAGAATATATACGTGGATAGAATTATTTAGATAAATTTTAGTCCTTTGAATGGCAGGAGCCAAAGATCGTTAAGGGTTTTATAACAACTGAATTTGAATTAGTCTTTCGAAATGGTTTGAACATTATTCAGATTCAGAATTATTTTGTAGTACATGTCTTACTAGCAGAAAATATTCGAAATAGAATTATAGCGGACCAATAAAAATATATTGTACTAGTATATTCATGTAAGTAGTATTATAGAAAAATATGCGTTCGGCATCTTTGAACAATAAGTGCAATAAATCTATAGCACCTAAAATTTTTGTAAGTTAATAATAAATATACTAGAATGAGGGGGGACTGCTTTTCTGGCATCGTATTCTCTCAAGTTAAACAGAATATTTAACATTTTATTCAATGGTTCTAAACATGTGGTTCGCGAAAACACTTTTTCTTCACGGTTATTGAATAATCAATGAATAATCCTGTTTCTGTAAGAAGGGTACTAAATTACTTGTAGATCTGAATCGTGAAAAGTCTTCTTATGTATGGCTTTCAGAATTATATAATGGTGTCGATCTACATCAACATTGCCAGTAAATGTGTAGGTATATAAAATTACTGATGTCGTCCTCGCCCTTTCCTTCGTTGCTCTTTACTCTTACTCTTAATTCTTATCAATACTTCTCGCCGCATCCTTTGACATTCTGACACTATTTGCATTAGCCGACAGTCTTGTCTAACTTTCTTCTGACACCTTTACCTTGGAATGTTCTCTGATTTCGTTAAGTGAAAGCAGTCTCTGTTTCTCTTGCAAAACATAAGCCGGTAGTTTTCACTCCTTGGAAAGTTAGACGAAACACATTCCCGAATAGGAGTACCCTTTTATAAATATTTCTCAACAAGCCATCCTCTGAGTACAGAATCTACAATTATTCGAAACAATCATGAAGTACTACAACTTTTGTTGATTGTATACAACAAACATGTTTAAAATTAATGTTTTGCAATTTCTGTTAACCAGTACATTCTCTTGTACCAAGTAGTCCGTCTGAGGCATGGATGCCTAAAGACACTAAAGAATTTTAAAAATCCTGGTAAATAGTAACGTAAACTTTCGTCTATACCTCGACGCTGTATAAAGTTACTTAGGAACTATGTCATGCTTAGGCAGATAAGAATTGTATACTTGAAGTGGAAGTTATCTTTAACATTTTAAATGATTTTCGATCACAAGTAAAGAACTATTTGCTCTAAGCTTGTCTCAAAGAAAATAGATTTACTTAAGCACTGAACAAAGAAAATCGTTGTAGAAACACCGAGAGATATAAGAATAACAGCTTCGTCAAGACAGACAATTTATTTATTGTCATCTTATGAGAAGTGTATTCATACAATGCAGAAGTAGAACATTCAAATGTATGTAAAGAGGAAATTATTCAAAATGAAGTATATACAGTATGTTTCTTATCTATAAAAAAGAAAGAATTTTATATATGGAGTTTAAACACTTTTAGTTTTGAGTGTATTATTCAAATAAACTAAAGAATATTAAGCAAAAAACAGAATACTTTCATGAAATAGTTTTATTAATATCATTATTGGGATTTTAAAAATGTTACATCTTGAATTTACGTAATCAGAATTTAAAGCACTGAGCAGCGTGTAGCTACTCACTATCTCTCCAAAGCAGTGTATTTAGCTCTCCAGCTTATTTAGCTACTTCAAGCACCACATAATAATATAGTACCCATTCAAAAATAATTTTAAGAATATCCTAGAAAATTCCATTTGAATCTGAAAATTCCAGGGTAACAAAACTTTATATGTAGATTAAACTACTTCCGTGAATTTTACTCATTCGAAAATGTTTGAAACATTATTACGCGTAATAAACTCAGTTTTGGAGTATATTTATTGGTAGAAAATATACTTTAAATATAAGTAAAGCGTCTCGTTTAAAAGTATATTGCACAAATATTTATTACTAAACTATTACCTGTATACATTTGAACGTTCGACGTCTATGAACAATAAATTGTATGAATCTACAGCGTTTTCAATCTTACTATGTTAATCATAAACATGTTAGAATGTTGTCTCAAATACGGGATACATTTCCTGCTACCATATTCTCTGAAATTAAGTTGACCCTCTTAATTACCTATTACAGTATTTTTTTTACCAATGATTTCAAACATGTGACTAGCAAAAATTATATTTTTCTTCTTGCTTGTGAACAGAAGATTGAATAATCCTGCTTGTAGAAACCTTTGTGGTGCATCTGAATCGCAAAACAACTTCCTGCATATAACGTGCATCGTATTATCCACTTTAAGAAAATCGAAAATATTTAAACTCTTGGGTGCGTGCAAATGTAGCCGTTTCTGTTCTGCAAGTAGAAGTGTGAACAACACAAAACGGAACTTACTAGATAGGACTGTCTATAATTGCCATTTCAGTCGATGACCTTTTCTCAACTTTATGGCATTAGATGAATCCCACCCAGATAAAAGTTCTGAGGTTTAGAGTCGAAGAACTGCTGTACGACAATTTTCACAGCCTCCACATCATCAAAGTATTTCCAACCGAAGGGGGCTGTACTAAGAGCGAAAGAGCTGGTAGTCTATAGGGTCCAAATCAGGAGAGAAAGGCGTGTGGGGTAAAAGCTACGTCCATTTTTGACGAGTGATGAAATCAGCATTTGGTCTGGCGTTATCATAGTGGATGATGGCTCCTTGCCGATTGAAGAGGTCTGGTCGCTTCGATTGCATATGTATTCGCAGTCTGCCCAACGGTTCACAATAGACCTTAACACAAATGGCTTTGATCAGTTCCAGGACCTCCCTTCGAATCATGCCTTTAACATCCCACCACACACTTTAGGATGATGTTCTTGCTTGGATGTCGATGGAGATTGCTCAAAAAAGTAAAACACAACCCTTCGACGCTTCGAATCAGAGAATAAAGGGACTGCAGGTTGCAACGCACACCCCGTGGAGTTGCTCTTATATGACGTGGAACCCAATGGTTGAACTTTGTAATGAAACCCAACGATTTGAACCGTCTTTTGTTTACCTGGAAAGCTACCGCTAATAGCTCTACGGTTGGATTCAGGCTGTTTCGTATGGCTTATTCGAGATTTTGTTTGGAAGCACTGATGGACGTTCAGACCATGGTTGATCCTGACAGTTTCTCTCTCCTTCCCTGAATTTTCAAAACCACCCACGATTTGTGCTTTTGTCAACTACATCTTCAGCATACACTTGCCGAATATTGAGCCTGCGGCCTCATTACTGCGATCATCGAACTCAAAAGGTAATCCCCTTACCAGGGAATGAATTTTCTGAAGATTTAAAGGGTTAGTAATACGGGTTCCACTCAAATTAGATGCAAATGTTAGAGGCTAGGATATAAAAAATCTAGAAATATTAAAACTTAATTTCTTCTGCTTTTTGAACATACTACGTTTTACAATAATATTATTCTTTTATATATACACAGAGCTGTACATTTTCGGAAGAGTATCAATATGTAGTGCATGATTCGTAACATAACCGTGCTTCTACGCTTCAAACTAGAGCTACCAACGAATGGAATCCACTTCATCGTTGCTGGAAGAAAAATGTTTGGAGTATCAAGGTCAGAATACAATACTTTGTCATTTTAGAACGTTCAATTATCTGATTTACATGATTATAAATTATATATTTTCTGCCAATCAGTAACACAAAGTATCAGATTAACTTCTTCTGCGTATTGTGTTGAAAGTTTGTACTCATTTCACTCCTTGAATAACTCCATTGCACTAATTGAACTGTCTTCAAGAACGATCTTTGAATTGAAAACGTAATGTTTCCATATTCCACCAATTCGAAATTAATTTTATTTTTTTAATGCACGACAAACTTTGTGAATTTCACTCCCCAATTGAGTCGGTTCAATTGTTAATCATCACATGCGTTTGAAAGACCTCTGATAAAGTAATGAGTGACGGTCTTTGGCCTACGTGGTCTAGTTGAAAAGGATCCACGATTTGGAAAAAGATCGTGATTTCACCAACGCTACTGCCTGAACGTTTCTACCGGTTTCCTCAGCAATGAGAAAGAATGGTACTATACATTAATGGTCGCCAGCAAATATTCTCATTCTTTCTCCAAATACGGATGCAATTGTATTCTCACTACACTACATTGTAACAAAATGGAAGAGAATAATTAAGTAACTCCCAATTTAACAAAATACGAACTGTTAGGGTTGAATTTATGACCTTTTTTAAGATGTTATGAATTCTGTTGACAAATGGATTGAATTTATGGCGATGGCATTTGAACGTGTTCATATATTTCTCACCATATAGAGATAGAGGTTTAAAATGAAGCCCTATTAACTGATCACAATCTGTGAAGCACTTTCTGAAATATAAATCTTGCACAAATATTTTCCTTCAATTGCCATTTTCGAGACCTATAACGGCTATACTTTCTTATTAACTGTGATGTTATGCTACTTATGGTATGTCAGGCTACTTTTCTTTTTTAACTTTCTATAATAATAAAGTTTTGAATGTTCAACAGCCTTTTGCTACACCCTGTATGATTGTGCATGCCATCAGATGTAAGGCAGTAAGAAGAGTTATTAATGTTTCCATACCGGCAATATTTAGTAATTTTTGACCCGTTTAATGGCTGATCAATTTAATGATTTATTACATCGGATTTATTTAAGTTAACAAACATAAGCTGAGAAGCCGTAAACACTATAACTTATTGTATCGTAAGAATGTGTTCTATCAACACCTTCTTCAGAAAAACTTTAATCAATGCTATGTGAGTTCATAATGAAGCACCAGATAGTCAAGAATTCTATTCTTAATCTTCGTCCAATCACTTTGAAGAGATTTTTACTCTCCGAAACTCGGAGAGTATAAATTTCGGATAACAGTTCGTAAACAAATTGCTTGGTGACTGCCCAGGCCCAAAGTCAACTAAAACTCTATATCAAACTTGTAGCAGAAATAGTACATAGAAAGGATACTTGAATCAAGCCGCAGTATACTATGGTAAAAAAAAATAAAACGAACATTATAAAGCTCTACACATCATCCATTTACTAAATCCTAATACACTGTCCACAGGAAACTTCTAAATTATTTATCTTTTCTCGAAAAATTCTTCTCACTTCTCACTTTTTCTTATCTTTTCTTACTTACATATTCAACCCACTGTTCTGGTTCCTAGCTTCCTCGTCCTGTTTTTTGTTTTTTTCTTTCTTCTTTCCACTTTCATGAACAAATACCCTTTCTCTTCTTCTATTATCTCCACCCCTTCTGTGTCTCTTTCATACACCTTCTGCTAGACGTAATTAAAATAACGTTCCTGTCCTGTTTTAGCATGACGTCATCTTTGAGCTGCTTAAGTTTCACCCTGTAATTTCTGTTTCAATTCTCCTACAAACACAGCCCCACAGTTCAAACACTGAACCCTGTACACCACTCGACTTTCTTCGTCGCCCTTTTATAGCAACTTTATTGTTGTTTCTTATTAAGTCCAAGAAATTATTCCTCTGTTTCCTATGCTTTTTCACTCCCACATTTCCCAAGAGTTGCTTGATTTTCGTATTTATGATTTCCCTTTTTTCTATTTTAAGTTACTTTTCTCCCTTCTTTCCTTTTGCTATACATTTCCTGTTGTTTTTTACTTCTAATATTTCTTTTGTCATCTTCATTATATCCATTATTTTCAACTATTCCCCAAACAAATTTACATCTCTATTTATTTTTTTCAGTATTAATGTTCTGTATTCTTTCCTCCACGTTCTGTTCTTAGATTTTGAACAGGAAAGTAATCTTGATATAATAAATTGTATTTTTCTTCTATAGATTCAAGCAATTTCATTTTTGCTTTTGACGTAGTTTTAAAGATTAAACATTTTGTTATTTCATGTGTGGACAAGGCTTCTATTTTAATTGAAGACCACGAGAATGCCAGTTCGAATACAGTCTGCGACAAGGCTGGTAAGTTAAACTATTACGAAATTCACCTCCTATGTAAGAAATAAATTTCGGATCAACAGATGGGGCGAAATGTTGCGATAGTTCTTGTCAATGATGCGAAAAGAAGTGTGCCCTTGGTCTACCAAGTGTGCCAAGAGGCAAACATTATAATTTTCCAGATACAAACTAAGTATCTTGAATGACAAATTCTACAAAAGAGTCAAAGTTAACTTAGTGTATATACGAAGCTATACACAATTTATTGAATATCCTTAGTTATTTTTGTGCACCACGATACCAAGCGGCATTTATAGATTTAAACAATATATTTTTTCAGCAAATAGGACTTCGAATCCCGAAATATATTCTATCTTAGAGAATTGTGTGGAGTCTATTGATTTCGTAGATTGTGAAGTATTACATGAACGATGTTTTAATATGACCCGATATGGCAACGTTTTACTCATGGATGACACGTTGCGTAGCGCCAGTGTAATCTTCCAATCAAGCCGGAAATGTTTTCAGCGTGCAAAGGACGTCAAAGTGTTTGTTCTGTTCGTTTTTAAATAAGAGATGTAAACAATTAAAAGGTCAGGTCAGTCGATGCGTTCTGTCGATCTAGTTCCACAACAGCAGACCCGTTGAAGAAGGGCCTGTGAAGAAAATGTAACGACCCCCTGGAAAATCTATTCAGATTATGAACAATCGCTGAAGGAATTACAATCATGAGCCTTCAAGTATTTTCCGTCCTCTTTAGTCTTTCTTCTTGCGTTTTCTCATATTTCATTAAATAGTTTTCTTTCCTTTTTCAATACTTCCAAACATTTAAGATATAAAAATTATTATCTTCGTTGCCATTATATTGTCTCCTTCTCACTTAACAGTAATTTGCTCGTCGGAAACCGCAGATCACACGCCGCTACGGTTGCCACCTTTTGATGAATAAATTACAGGACACTCGACACAAAATACGGAATAGTACCAAAAAATACGGGACAAGTCTGAAATAATCTAAAATGAAAAAAAAACTAATTACATTCTGTACTTCTGTATGATTACCCGCACAGTTTACAACCTCCTACTCACACTATAAATACACTTGCGAGCGGAAATTATATATATTAATTTTCTAGTCACAGCCCCTTGTCCAGAGCCTTTCAATAAAGCGACAAAATTCATTTTTGTAGTTTTAATAAATGTGTAACAGCCTCCACATCTATGAAGAAGAATAACCAGACCACCCAGAAAACATCCGAGTCGTAATCTTTCTCGTCCTGTTAGTTACGTAGCAACCCGTGAGGCGTGAAAATGTTAGTACGTATTTTGGTGTAGCGAAATTGCAATTTTTTAATCAGTTTTATGAAGGACCCACAAATGGCCACGGAGTGCCGCCCGAAAATCGTCTTATTGTGGTACTTTCATGCTTCCCATACACGAATGTGAAAAAAGAATATATTTTCACCATTATGACAGGTATTGATCAAGACGTGCATAAGGTGTTGATAAATTGACTTGCTTTTATTAAAGAAGCCACCTTTCTGCTCATAGAACAGGTGACTAAAAAGCACAGAACAAGTGTATTAAAGCGTGTAGGGAACACTATGCAGGGAAGTGTTTGCAAAAGAACACATTGAAAGATGTGTTCTTCCGAATTATGGTCACATCTGAACTAAGTCTTATCATCCGTGTGACAGAAGCATAAAGCGCTAATAGTGAGGAAAGTCTCCCAGCAGCAGTACTTGCCCTATTGAAATTTCCCAGTTATGAGATAATAAACTGAGAACCTTGCAATCAAAACATCTTTCTAAGAAACACTGTTCTGTTCATGATTTTATGTAAAATAAACAAGAAAATAGCATAATTTTAATTTTTACTTAATTTAAATCCTTACTTATAGAAAAGTAAGGGTAAAAATTGCATTCAAAACTTCGCGATTATTTTTACAAAATTTGGACTACTGTGTACAGTTGGCTTTACTATCAGTTATCAATTGGAGCGAACAGGAAGCACGAGTATTATACACTGTCATGTTGGGACCTGAGGATCTGGGCAGAGTATACTCACCAATCTGCATAGTAAAGAGTTGGAAAATAATCCATCACGGTTTATTTGTTAAAATTATTCATATGTTGAAAATATGTGCACGAATTTACTACTCGCAATACGGGACAACCAATCATAATACGTAATGCGTAATTTTTTACCTACATCCAGTATTATACGGGACAGGTGGCAATCCTACACGCCGCGTATTAACAAAGCCAAATTTGATTTTGAGCTGATTTCGGTGCGCTTGAGGTTTCTTGAGTTCAGCATGTTATTAAACGGCGTTAATATATTAAAGGTAAATTAGGTTTCTTCAGATTATCTTTGCCGTACAGTCCAGCATACGTACAAATTATTTACATGATAATAATACTTCGCATCTGGACTAAAATAGTACAAACAATTAGAAATACAGGGCAAATCATACACCAGGAGCGAAAAGTCTTAAAAGTGTTGTATCACATTTAAATTAGAAGGAATCCCATTAGACTCAATAACTGAATTTATATAAAGAGAG
>JAGDQP010076795.1:0-10017 GCA_022664845.1 Lepisma saccharinum
CATTGATTTTGGTTTGCGATACTTCTTTTAGTCATTATTACGTTGTCGCCTTTTGATCACTTTAATTGTTTCGAAGATATAAAAATTAATGTTAAATACTCTCTAAGTAGTCATTTTGTGTGGGAATTGAACTTAATACGAGACCCGTAGGTCCACAACAACGCAAAAACGGATTAAACGACTATCCCCATCGTTCTCAGTGACTTCGAAATATCTATGTCGCAAAATATGAGCTAAATGCATCTGTTATGGTTGGGACCTTATCCTCGTGAGTTTGACCTGTGTCCTTTTAACCATCTGATGAAGTTGCAAAATTTGTGTCAAATATTTAGAATTTTAGCTATTGTTTATATACATTTTAGATATTCGATAATGTATACTGATCAAGGACAAGAACTGCTTCGTAGCCATTCCTTTACTACATTTAAAAACTGAAACTGCGAATAATTTGTGTATTTCATTAAATTGCAGTATGTACAGCGTTATAGAAGTTACTACAACTGAAGAAGTAGAGGTAGTTCCTTCAAAATGGCTTAATGATGAGAAAACTACTTGCTGCTGGCCACTGTATAAAAGTATGGACCAAACAAAAAAGGCTATTGTCAAAGCATTGGATGTAGACGGTGCATGGATTACTTTTACAGTTAAACACCTGAGATCTTATGGTGAGTATATCATATAGCAATTTAAGCTACAGCTATTTATCTCTGTATATATTTGTTGTAGATTATGTGCATATCAGAGCAAGTGTTAGAAATAGATATTACAAAATAGAGGTTGCTTAGTACCTGCAAACTATCACGAAGATTCGCTTGTCATAGCTTCTCCCTCAAGTTAAGGAGAAAATGTACGAGAACTTTAGGGTTGCGATACAAAATAATCCTGCATATCTAGGAGTAATGATACAGAGCATGTTTAATTACTGTTTCAACGACCCTACTCTGTTACTTGAAACTTTTATCTTCGTATAATTGTACACACTCCTTTGAGATTGTCATGTATGTACACCGTTTTACTTGCATAAATTTATCTATAGCAATATTAGTAGCGTTTTTGCCTCACAAACATTAGGCTACTGGAGTCGCTAACCAGAGCTATTGCGTGGAAAGCAAGGAAATCGGCTCGCTGTACTGTATTAAAAAAAATTACAGAATGAATAGTTCGAACTAGGTTTCTGTAAATAGTTCAGTTCCTCATACGACTTCTCGTAGGTGCAAACTAAAGTTGCATTATGATTATATTTTATTATTTATGTCTCGGGAATTACTTACTTTCAGAGCACTTCTCGTTGTTAGATAAAGTCCTTTCTAAGGACAAGGAGTCAGGCATGCAAGTGTGATTTTCTTTAAGTCGGAAACACGATTTCTCAGTTTCCAGTGTGGCAAATTACAAACAATACAAAGTGTCCAAAAACAACTAGAATCTAAACTTAGTGACATGAGAAGTGAGGTGAATGACAATACACAAAAATAAATGGAAACAAACTACAGCGTTATTCTCAAGTGCAAAATAAGTGTATGTGATAACTAAGTAGAATTCAGCTCTATAATTGCATATATATATATATATATAGTTATATCAAGGATCTGCAGTTGATGCCTAGTAGGTGTGGGACTGCGAATTCTACTTATCACTGTTTTAGGTTGGAATCATGCCTACATTTGTAAGGTTGCTTATCGTTTACAAGGATCAATCAATGTCTCATTTAGCTATGACATCGGAGTCCACTGAACTCTAATAATATTTCTTCCTCCCCACCCATACAGTGTAATATAGCATCCAGTTCTCGAATCCTGTCACAATTGTACTCCAAAAACAAAGATCACACGATTTTGTAGCAATGTCTAGCAAAGTGCAACTTTGCGCTGGACTTGCGCCTCTGTCACCTCGTGTGGACTTTCTCGGGGCAGTTTACTGGATAATCTATGTCATGAAATAGGCGGTTTAATGTCGGTGTGGAAGTCCCAACAAATCCTGCTAACAACGTGCACTGGATTGTAGTTCAGCACTCGCAGCATCCTGCAGAGGGTTATTAATGTCCATCGAAGATCTTCCCGTGCAGGGTTTGACCGCAAGGCTTCGGTCACCTGAAGCTATTTCTTTCACCACTTCTTTAACTTCCCCATCCGACAAATTTCCTTCCTTCCGATTTGTTGTGTGTTTATAGTGCGACAAGAACGATCAAATTTAAAACGAGTGTAGTGGCACTCCATTTTAAGCCACAGTATATTTTATCCTTGTTTGGCGTGAACAATATTTAATCTTTCACTTTGTGTTCTTGTGAAATGAAAGTAGAGTTAGATTTCATCTTTAAGCAAATCAAAGTCAATATTGAGTTGTAATCTCATGAATTTAGAGAATATTCCGTGGATTTGTTTCTACCTCATTATGTTTGTACTAAGAATGTATGCTAAATATGTTGGAGGTTTAATTATGGTAATATTTCAATGTTTTGATATTCACCAACAATGTCAACAACTTGTCTTTGATACTCGGCATTTTTCCATTAACACTTTTTCTAGATTTAAATCGAACCCACTAATAAATAATTAATTACTTATTCGATTTTGCTGTTATCTTTTATATAAAAAATGTTGCACTGCACGAATTTAAATTTAGTCCTCACTTATCTTGCCCATTTTGATTTCACGAAAACACACACAGCTTTCGAATTGCAGGAACAAAATTGTTTTTAGGTCCGCTCCCTGTTAAAAGTGTACAAAAAATGTGATAACTTTAGTACAATTCCATTCTAATGTAATATACTGTTTTCCAGGCACGTACGATGAAGCTGGAAAAAAAATTGAAGAAAGCAGAGGATACAGATAACCTAGATTCTGAAGTTGCACATGACTTGTCACACAAAGTGAAAAGGTCTAGAAAGAAAGTAGCTAGACATCTTTACAGTGACAGCGACACAGAACTGTTATTACACAGTGTAATAACGATATACATTTGACTCCACCACCGGAAGTTCCTTTCGTCGATGATGGCGCAACTTTTTATGCTTCTCCAGAAGTTGCGTATCCCACCACGGACACTGAAAGTAAGACTGAAGAATATTGAATATCTTTATCATCTATGGGATGACGCTTCAGTCATCCAGAAATAGATACAGTAATTATATAACATCTCCCGCATACAGAATATTGAGATGATGTTGAATATGTAGTAATAAAGAAATTGCCAATGAAAAATTGAGTTTTCTAAAACGTCGCACTATTTTACTATCAAATTTCAGATATGTATCCGTAAATGCTGCCTCAAAGCAATTGACACCTTTGAATTTCTCGTGATTTCATTGAGTCACCCTGTACGTACAAAGTACTTAATATCGAAGTAGTATCATAGTTGCAAAAGTAATATCACATATTGTGAAGACTGATATTGGTCATTTCGGACATGTAGGTCTGAACTTTAGTATAGAGTAAAACCTGGTAATTTTACTTTGTAACTAATAACAGCTGAAAATCAATCAATCCGTCTGTTGTGGACTGCAACTCACTGATCGATGATAGCAAGTCTCCATGCAAAAAGTACTTGACAGATGAAGCACATTATGACAATGTTGAAATCAAGGAAACTTCCGACTTTCTATACACCAAACTCCTGTTTGTGCAGATACCATTAAGCTTTCGTAAGGGTGAAAATCATGTCAGTATACTGGAGATCAAACCTGGGTCCTTTGGAATACGGCATTTCGAAGGTCACCTTTAAAAGCTGTGACACACTTAAAGTTGTTGCGTGTCATTTTAAAGAATAAAGCGAGAGGTACAATTGTGAAAGTAGCACTTGAATCAAGAGACGCTGTTTACATTCCTGCTTCTTTAATTTCCCCTGATTTTCAATTTACTCACAATTTCGCAAGACTTTTCCACCGCATATCATTTTCCATGACTTTTACCTGTTTTCCAGATTTGTAGCAACCCTACTGGTACAAAATTGCAACCCCACCCCCTCATATAGTACTGGTCACTTCACCTCGTCTTGCCTTCCAGCAATATTTTCAATGGAGGGGTAGTAATATACTAAATGATTCTTTTTACAGATCTATTTTCCGGTGTGTTCAACAACGCAGAGAGCAAATCTGATTGCGTGCGTGTATCAAAAGGTTAGTATTGCCACCTTGCAACTTCTTTGTACCTTAAAATGTTTATAGATGATGTAAAGTATTTTAATTAATTATTTTTATATTATGTCCTGTCCGCCGCCTTGTCGAATTTTCACATTATTTTATTTTATTAATAACCACGTACAGGTGCTATATTAGGGCATTGGCATCATAAGAAATTCGAACTCTAGCAAACATTCTGTGCCTGGAACATATGTGAAGATTTATATTTGTGTTAAGCATATGTTATATGTACATGTTTAGGAACTAAACGAGGTATGGGGGATGTTCTTGACAAAAAAAAATCATATCTTTTAACAGAAAATATAGTTTTAAGCACGGTAGTGTACGTGCTTCAATAAATCTTGCGGAAGTACCTTTCTTATAAACTTTTCAAAATCACTCTCTTATGTTTTCGTAACCGTTACACATTCTTCTTGTGATTCTAAATTTTAAATCGCTCCCACATAATGAAAAGAACATTTCGTTATCAAGAAAGGGAGAAACCATGTGGGACCAGGTTGTTTTCTACCAAATAAACATTTCATGAAAATAATGTGCAGTTGATTTTTTTAGTAAAACATATGACTGGGCCGGAGACCGAACCCGAGATCTTTGGGCTTGCTCCTAATGTGCTACTAACTGCGCCACCCAGTCGATCCACTTCCCAGTCACACAACTTCCAATCTTGACGTTGGCTCTCGTTCTCTCAAGATCACATGGAGAGTACCACAACACCAAATTGTTCTTGGACCTGGAAGTATTGGGACAAGCCCAAAGGTCACGGGTTCGATCCCAGCTTCAATCACATAGTTTTCATTCTTTAAAATATTTGCACCTACAGAGGTTTGGTGTATGAATATCGGAAATTCCTTAAATTTTTACATTGAATTTTTAATTGAGTTAAGTATATCATTGATTTGGTAACTATTCAAACAACTGGACTTCTACTTAAAGTAGTTTATGTAGTTAACGTACCCAAGGAAAGTATTTGGGTTCGAACAGGAGTTTTTATCCTTAGGTTTCCTACCACCCAACCTAGTTTTCCTACATCCGCTAGAAATAGCAAAACTTGAATTCAAATGCAGTCCTCATGAACAAATTTCCAACAGCGTACCTTACCAGTTCATTAAACAGTATGTGTTTTTTTAATGTGTTATATTTTTGAAAGGTTGTATTGTAGACTTTCACTTCTTTGTTTTAAGAAATATCTTTCTTTTACATGATGAAATGCTATTCAAGAACAATTTTATTATTATTACTGAAAAAAATATTCAATATCATTAACTCTATACCCACCACTCTTTTGACATGCATTCATTCATTTATTGCAGTGTGTTCTTATGTACAGTTTCTTAACTTTACTTACACTCAAATTGCTTCATATTTAACTTTACAGATGTGTTCAATACCTTATTGTGGAAAGTGGAATACATTGGTGAAGTACAAAATCAACACATAGAAATGATCAGAGAACTACTCGGAAAATGTAATATACCAAGCCTCATGACACCGACTGAAATGCCACATCTTCCTCTGAATTCCATGGGAGAGTTAGAGAGCTTCGAGATGAATTTAGAGGACAATAATAATTTTAGAAATGTAATAAGGAAACTATTTTTTAGGAATTTATTGTAGTTTGCGTAGTGCTATCTGAGTTTTATTAATATCGTAGAATATTTTTCTTCCTGGGACGAGTTCGATTGCACTACTTTCAAATACCTTTATGTATTGTTTTTAATAGTGCTCTCCTACAATTAGTAAGAGTGCAGTCCTCCAATAAACAAATAAGTAGTTGACAGACGTAAAACATGAAGATATTTTCTTTCGACGTTTCGCCTGATAAGCACATCTGAAAACATCTAAGTAGTTCCTTCTGAGAATGGCTTGAGAAAACCTGAAACTAAAAGGTGATACGTTGCAACGAAGTTTTTTTTTTTACTTTTTATTGTGCATGCATAAATGATGATTGAAGGCTATTTCTGCATCAACATGAATTCTGTAGCTTGCTACTTGCTCATACCTACTGTGCGCTAAGAACATAATCTTACACACAGACAAAAATCAACGTTTATTTGTAAAGTGAGGAAGTATCCCTTAAGGGATGCTTCAATTTCATTGTTTGGAGCAATGGAAAAGTGATTTGTGGGGAAAATCCCCCGTCCACCCGGTAATTCGCACTCTCGGTGGGTTAGAAGCATGTTTTATTCTTCTTTTCATAAACGTTTATAAAAAAATAATTATTCACATTAAATATTTAATACTGCACGAAAAAAACGGTGGTAGACACTGCCAAAGGCTTTAAATTTCATTTTTTTACGATGACAAAATACTCCATGTTATAAACTTTCCCACAAAAGCAATTACTGTGAATAAAGCTCGCCTTTCGTGCTATGATTCACCCTACGTTGCTGGATATAGTTTTTCCACTTACTGGTTTTTTCAACATATATTTTATTTAAAACTAAGTAAATCCCCACAATCTATCATATCCAATAAATGTCATTTCTTCACCCTCCCTGTAAATTTAGCTTTTCCTGCAAGCCCACTATCAAACCTTAGCATGTTTTTTTTTTAACATTTGGCTGTAGGGCGTTTCTTCTTTTTTGTGCATTTTATTAATATTTGATATCTGTAAACAAAATGTGAATAGATATTCCGAAAGTGCTATTCCGAGCGAAGTCGGAAGTAGGCTAGTTTGGTTTGGGTTCCCAGTACGCGTAAGAGTCCATGACACTTTTATTTCCATTGTAGCTACCAGCTAGTGATGCACACGAGTCAAGACGCAACAGATTTTTTCAGTATTTTCACGAGACGAGATTATAACAGTCCCTGTTTTCCCAGTACGTGTTCATAACACCTTCTATTGTAGCTAGGTTATATATACTTGTAGTAAAGTATTGTAGAGAATGGTAACAACTTTATATTTCGTACTTTTTATTGTTTGATGTCTATACAAATAAAAAAGAATTGACATTCCCGAAGTGATATTCCGAACGTATTCAGAATTAGGATTATTGGGTTTAATTTCCCAGTACGAATTCATAAATTTATTTCTATTGTAGCTATATATACTCGCAGTAAAGTATTTTACTGTGTTCATAACGTGTGTATAACCAAGGCAAGGATGTGGTTTCATTAATATCGTTACTTAACTATTTGTTTTCAATGTCACCTACTCTTTCTTGAAAAAGTATATACAGTGGAGAGAATGATGTTAACATTTGTTAGCTTTTAATTCGAATATTATTGTAATATATTAAAATTGAATATGGAACAATTAGTATATAAATCAGTACAGCACTATAGGTAGAAAGAACCTAAATGTCGGATGAGTCTACTTGATTCTTGAGGGCTCTACCTTTATCGTTAACGTAATTGGGTATTATTTATTAACGTCGGTATGACCCTTGACCACACTGAGTGCTAATACAGGAAACAATATGCCTGCTAAACCGCCTTTACTCGCTTGGCATTACTTTGGGAATTGAGTGTTAAATTTTGATGTTGGCAGGCTTTAACCTGCTAAGCCTATTAGGCTGTATTCACGCATAATTAAGTACCAGCTATCATTTTAAAAGCGTCCCCTTGCTGTAAAGCATAGACAAGCCCAAAAGGTAAAAATCGAAATAAGCATCATGATTAGTTATATACAGTGTAGAAACTGGATATGTGACTGTTCTTTAAGTTTTTTACATTCCCCTTCGGTTTGGTATTGTGCCAGAAAAAAGTTCTGTAGCTTGGAGCTAAAAGAGCTAATGTCACTTTTCGGTGATCATATTATTTTCGTTAATGTGAATATTTTTAATGTACATTTTCTTCTTCAGGAAAGGCAAAGGGTTCCCGCGTAACCTGATAGCTAGAGTACTCGCCTTGGGCGAACGCTGTTCCAGGTTAAAACCCTGCTGGGACTTCAACGCCTTGGATGCAAACCCGAGTAACCTCACTGCTGAAGAGGGAAGCTAAAAACCCTAACAAATTAAATCAAGAAGGGCCAGTGTCATTATCCCTTCATGCACAAGAAACTTTGAAGATATTCAACTGTCGAAAATCTCTTGCCAAAACGTTACATTGGCCTTTTAAGATAAAACCCACATAATTACATATTTTCTCAGTATGTTTTTCGCAGTTTGGTTGACCTTTTTGTGCACAGATTTATATTATGTTAATTGTGATTTTCAGTGCAGCCTACTGTGTTCTGTAGGATGAAGCGATGCTGAGCATGTGACCAGGAGAGTATTGAACCGTCTACTTACTTTGGAGCTGGCTCAAAATTTTAATTGGGCGGGGAAACCACCTAAGAAGCCATTAAAAAATTTCCGAATAAAGGAGACGGTGATAAGTACGTTTCTTCTATTATAGTTAATGGATTTTAATTTGGTGTTCAAATATATCATTGATATTTCAGTATAGTTACAGTATTCAGTGAACCATGATACGAACTATATCATTCGAGAGACAGTTATACCTAATTACAATGGTGGCTCCAAGCTTTGCCTTCTCCTCCTCTTCGGCTACATCTTTCGAATGAAAGCTTCCTGGTTGTTGTTGCCTTACGTTTAGGAGCATATGTCTGTGTACCCCAACGCTGTCCAGCCTGTGGAACATTCGTGGATAAACGGGGCCTTCATGGTCTCTCCTTTGTCAAGAGTGTTGGTAGATACACGCGTCATTCTAGTGTCAATGATGTCATCCTCAGAGCTCTAGTTTCTGCTAATGTACCATCGGTACGAGAACCGTCTGGCTGTAGCCGCTCCGACGGTAAGAGACCTGATGGAATGACACTAGTTCCATGGAAAAGAGGAAGACCTCTATTATGGGATTTCACCTGCGCTGATACTTTCGCCATTTCAAATGTTACTCATTCTTCTTTCAAAGTAGATGGTGCAGCTACTCGTAGAGAGGCCGGTAAAAATCGGAAATACTCTAATCTACTTGCTCAGTTTACTTTTGTTGTGATCGCAATTGAATCAAGTGGTACTTGGGGCACGGCAGGCCTTAATTTTATTAAAGAGGTTGGTGGGCGAATACAGATCGTTTCGGGTGATGCCCGCGACTACCATCCTAATCCAGCGCATCAGCAATTCAGCGGGGGAATGTATCTTCTATTCTTGGTACGTTGCCTCCTGGGAAGGTATTAGATGAGATTTAGCTCCTTTAAAGTTGTTTTTTAAAGATTTTAATCTAACTTTGTTTAAAATAGTAACAGTAAAAGTTGCATATAATTTTATTCAATATTATTATGAATTGTTATACCTAATATATCTCGAAATAGAAACATTTTGTGTTTGAACATAAAGTTCCTAAGTCCGTCTCGAGGTTTATGAACGACGTGTCTGGGCAATCTTTATCGGGACATGCTTAATGAATAATATTCTGGTAAACGCAAAATAAGACTCAGGAAAACTTTGTCCCTTGCAGCTGTGACTATCCTTGATTATTCCTTTCACTCATATAAATTATATATATATATATGGCCGGGAAACCGGGACAGGACCGGGAAACCGGGATTGTCGCCCCAAAAGGCTTCTGCCACTAACTGGGAGGAGACCCCTTAATTACTCTTGCTGAGACTTAAGGGAACCGACCGGGGTAGACGCCTAATGTCCAATCCATACGTTCATGTCGTGGGGCCTGTTAGTACCCAAGCAACTGCTTGGCGAACGAACATGGATGGGCTGCTCACCAACCCGTATTAGCTGACAGCGTGGTGAGTCAAATGTCAGCACCCCTCCTTTCTTTACATATGATGGTACAAGCAAGGAAACAGCCTCGGAGGCCCTCATTACCCGGAGGACGGAATGCAGCTGGCAACGGCAGCGGTCAGTCCTGCAGGAAGTCAGAGGGTCAAAATGCCCGGGTTTGGACTGTAGACTGCCAGGACACCGACACGGCAACTCGAACGG
>JAGDQP010076797.1:0-10016 GCA_022664845.1 Lepisma saccharinum
AATATTAGATGTATCCTTTGCTGTAGGAACGAATCCAGTATCCCTTTGTGACCCTCCTCTATCTAAATATATGCGCAGTTTCCGGATCCGCGATTTTTAGGAGAGAACCTTTACTTGTAAGACACAGAAAAAAATGGGTCGGTAGGAACTCCCTGGGACTCCCTCGGCCTGTTCGAAATAAAAATAAAAGTTTCACATTTCTGATGATAGCACTGACCCTAGATCATAAAGGCGCGGAGCTTGCGAAATCGTAATCAACGCTTCAGTACTTTTCAAACGGTGTATCACACGTCAACATCGGTGAAGGGGTTCAAAAGTTATGACTTTTTTATAGCCGAATCAAAGAATGTTTACAAATGATCGAAAGGTGTGTCTGTCATTCTGTCTGTCTTTTTGCTTTGGCCCAAAATGGTTGGTAGATAGGGGTCAATTGCGGGTCTCGTTGGGGTAAAAAATGCTTATGTTTTAATAGAAGTTACTCTTTTCGAGACACGGAGCCTACCATGGTCCAAAATCGGCCTTTTCTATGAATACTATGCACCTTTTTAATAGGTAGCCTTACAAAATAAGTTATATCGGTAAAGAGAAGAGTGACATAAGAATTCTACTCACAAAAGAAGTGATATCCATTTTGCGAGTGGCATTCTTTGTGTTACTATGTCGGAAGGTAAGATACTAAATCTCTTTATTACAAAGGATACACTTCCGTCATAGTGACACAAAGACACTCACTCACAAAATGGATATAAGTTCTTTTGTGAGTTGAATTCTTGCGTCACTCTTCCCTTTACCCGAAGGTTTTTTTATATACTTATAGATCTTTGATGATGTTTGTGTCATCAGGAGGCGTAGCAAATTTACACTTACTGGTTATAGTTTAGACAACGGACAATAAATACACTTCTTGTACACTATGTACGTGCATGACTACACTTTTACCTATCAAGAAATAATAATTAACTCTACAGAATTTAATTAGTAAGGGAGAATATGACGTGAATAGTAATTTATAAGATTGTGAATGTATTTTACTATTTTATGTAAGAAAAATGGAATATGATAGGATATTCTAGGAGACGATCTTTCGTACCCGAATTTAACTTAGAATGATTGAGTCTATCTTTAACTGCGCTGACCATTAAGCCCATTACACATACCTGTGTTGTTTCCATTCAGATGAAGCGGATGGTTGAAACCATTTGACCTCTGCACCAGGCGACTGTTGGTATTGTCTCTTACGGTAAATACACTGTCCTTTCCAGTCTTCTTCTTCTTTTCTTATGAGACCACATATATAAACTAGAGTTCGCGATTTCACTTAAGCTCATTTGACACTTAACTATTTAAGTTCAGGCTTGAAGATACTTGGAATATTATGTTAAACAGTTTTATCGCAACTGACGAAGTTTTACTTTTCACTGAGACGAGGCACTGATAGTTCTTTGGGTTGTAAACGGCGAGACGAATAGATTGAAATCTACGATCACACTGCTTAATAACTTATCGGTAATATTGCTTTTATATGAAAGCGATTGCTCTTGTTCCTTATTTCTGATTGGTTAGAAATGACGGAAGATGACTTCACCTATATCCTGTCATCTCTTCTCTCATTGGTTAAAAATAGAAAATGACATAATTTGTGTGCTGTCATCTTTTTAAGTTTGTCATTCTGTCTGTGATGTGTGTACACATGTAATATTATATTTTCATCTTCTTCTTCTTCTAATGATCTCATTTATTGGTGACTAATTTCTTCGTCTTTATGACGAATGTTTTGCTTAAAGGAAAATATGGCTGTCTATCGCTGTTGATTGATATAATTAAAATCACTTGTCTCTATTTTTATAATTTTACCTGTGTGATGGGTTTATTTACACCTTTTGAATTATCTTAAAGTTTATGAAATTTTACCTCTTTTAATCTTAGACTCGAACCATTCTAATAGATAGATAGATATGTAATGCAGGGTTGAAAATCATGATTTTTTTTCTAAAAAAAATTTTGTTGATTATTTATTTAAATCATTATTTATTTAACTAATTTGCGGCACTGATCCAGCTACTAAGTTAGTTTTTCCTTTCCAAATAAATACCTCAGCCAGTAAACACTAAAGTAAAATTTAGAAATATGTGGTGTCCGCTATGGAAGATAGCCATGAAAAATGGGCAATTACAACACATTGTAACAGTTTATAGAAGGAAAGAAGATATGGCGTTACTTATGGAATATTTTACGAAAAAAAAGTCAACATGTAGGAAACTTCTACTTTACTTTCGTCCGTACACGATGAATGAAGTTGTTTCAGAGGTATTTACACCGTAATTAAGTTCGAAAAGGAAACAATTTACAATGTTTCGACGTATCTGCTTTCCTTCTAAAATGACGTCTGTGCCTTTCTGCCTTCCTAAGTAACCGCACATGTAATAGTCGCAATTCCTTCTTTTTCCACGCTGAAACTCCCAAACGAGATGTCCCACGAATTAAGTTTCCTTTGATTTGAGTTCATTTCAGTTAATAATTTTAAGATCTCAAAATTTGTACTATCAATTTGGGAACATCTTATGATAATACATTCCATAAAAGATGAGATAAATTTTAGAACCGAGGTCGCTGAGTGGTAGAGCGCTCTCCTCCGGTCCGTGGTGTTTCCGATTTAATCCCGGCTCGTGCCATGTGAAGATCGTGGTGAACGAAAACGGTATGCGTGGGTTTCCTCAGGGGTTTTTCGTTTCCTCCTACTTTTTCCTTTCACCAATTCTCCCATCATCATCCATTCGGTCTGAACCAAATTTGCCTAAAATTCAAAATTATTTAATACATTGAAATCAATAGTGGATACACAGTTTTGTATATTCATCCTTCAGCATACACAAGTAAACTATACTTCTATTAAAAATAAATTATTTTTGAGCAAGTTGTGAAGAAATTAAATAATTCGATAAAAATACATTTTGTGCAATAAAAAGTAGGTACCGAATTTTTGTTTTCTGTTTGTTCGTTTTCATACGTATTACAAAAATAAACATATTTGTAATACAAATTTTAAATTTATAATGTGAATTGGGTTCCTATGTTCTCTTCTGAAATTTCGCATGTAAGATGATATGAACAAATGAAATAGCCTAGCTTCTTAAACTTCTAGGTCTATCACTTTGGTTTAGGTGTACATCGTAAGGTCCTATTATCACATAAAGACTGTAACATGAATTTTAAAGCTTTCATGGGATTCAAATCACAAAATTATTAATAATACTGTACTTATTTCTACTTTTAAGAAATGCATATATTTATTTTTTATTTAAATCATTGATTTTAAAAAATATCATCCGATTTAAAGCGCAATTTAAATCAATCAATCTTGATATTATGTATACTCAGACACATCTTAGATCCCCTGGAAGACAATGTTAGATGCGTGTTTTCCGGTGCCCGAGTCACATTAAAAGGTCAAACGTTTCGTATCCGCACCAAGAAAGTTTGTTTAACTTACATGGAACCGTATGGAAAATTTAAAACTACAACATTGCCTAATCAGAAGGTCGTGGGTATAATACCAGCGGCAGCCCATCCCTGATGTTTTTTCCAGAGATTTCCTCAGTCACACCGCGATGGTACCTACAAATTAAGATCTGACCGACTAGCTTGCAGCATCCTATCTTGGCCTGAGTCTAAGATGCCTGAAGCCCATAAATAAATTCAAAATTAATCATTGTCCAATTATGTTTGTGAATATTTTGAAAGAATTTAACTGAAAGTCTTGCAATGAAATTCCCTTTTCTGTTTGACAATTATGCTCAATTTCTGGACATCCACTTGATGTCCTCAAAGTCTGCCTTAAGGATATCTACTGGACGTCCACACTCCCCTATACATGAACATCTACTAGACACGCACAATGTACTTCACATGGACATCCATTTTCTGTACGTCCACTTGACGTCAACTATGTCAGCCTTAGGAACATCCTTATTATGTGATAGAAGACGAAACTAGTTAGGATATAACCTGTGAATTCTGACCAGAGGAAAGATGTCAAACTATTATTCGTCTTGTTTAGTTACTACACAAACAACATCAGACCTTCATTGGACGTTCATATTATGTCCTATTACGTCTATTGTATGTCCATGGACATACTGGACATGAGATGAACGTCCAGAAAATGGAAGTTCCGATGATGGACTGAACGTTCCAGTGAACGAACAATGACTGAACATATAATTTCCATATGGATGAATTTTGTAAGTCCACTAGCATGTCCACCTGTCGTACGTATCATATCCAATGGATGCACATTGTAGAATCGCTGGGTTGTCCGCTGGACGTACGTATCATTTTACATGGATGAACATTGTAGGTACGCTGGGATGTCCATTGGACGTATATATCATAACCATATGGATGAACTTTGTAGGTCCGCTACGACGTCTACTGGACGTACATATCATGTTTATGTGGATGGGCATTGAAGTTACGCAATGATGTCCAATGCACGTCCACTGCAGCGGCGGCTCTTACCTCTAAGACTGACGGTTTACTAATTTTAAATACATACTCCCAAAGAAAGAAATCATTAATATACTGATAAAAATGACTGTTTAAAATTTCCGAAGCATAATAATGATTGTTATCGTTTAGAAGTGTGTATTTCAAATTAACGAACTGCCAGTTTTGAAGGCACGAATCGCCGCTGGTCCACTGGTATACATATGGGCAACCAATCTCCTTCACATGGACATCCATTTCCTGGAAATCCAGTGGACTTCAACAATGTTCGCCTTCGGGACATCCAATTTCTGAACATTTACAATATTCACCTTCAGGTCATCCAATTTCTGGATATCCAGTGGATTGCCACAATGCTTTCTAAATAAACATCCATGTTCTGGACAAACACAGGACGTGCACAATCTCCCTCACATGAACCTCTATTTTATAGACACCCACTGGATATCGACAATCTCCTTCACATGGGTAAACATTTCCTGAACATCCTATAACAGTTACAATCGAGGACTGAAAAACCAGAGACTGGCAACTATGCGTGAACCGTCGGAGAGGAGTCAGCAACAGTGTAGCCGGAGAGAAAAAAAAGCACTGAATCAGGAATACTGTATGGAACTTATCGCAGTTGATATTCTTTTTTCAAAGTGGAAGACAAAGCAGTGAATTCCTGTACATCTCAATGTACACGAGAGACAATGTGTAGATTTTCATACGTCAGGAGAGAGGCGGTAGACAAGGTAACAATAGTGTTAATGATAGATGATAAGGCTAGGCAGGATCCCGCGGTACAGTGAATTACTTATGGGACCGAGAAGCATATGTGGAATGTTTCAGTGATTAGATAAATATCAAGTGGAGACTTGAACATCGTATTATTCGCAAATACTCAAGGGTTTTCGTCCGACATACTGGCGGTGAATGTTTGAATAATTGTGCCGATAATGACACTCAACATTTATTCCCACGTTCCAGATATCAAACTATTCCTTTCGAACATTCCACTGATTACGTATCTTACGTGTCCCGAATAGGACAACAAAAGAAAGTATGAACTTCTAACTCCATATGCTGCTGCAGCAAGTCAGGTAGCTTAGGAACAGATTGACCTTGGACATAGTATAAAAGCAATAATCATATTAATAATTGTTATTGTTATCAAGGTGTGTCTTCTATTTAAAGTTCTTGGTCCTTACTGGGTTAATTTTATAGATTCAAAAATGTAAGGCAAGAAATATAGAGCTCTGTATGTGTCAATATTCACAGGAAGTCAAGGATGAATCTTCCTGGTAATTATTGTGTTTTGTTAAACAGTACAAAATATATTGATTAGCGGGAAGTACTGATAACAAATAGTTATCTCGATTATATTCTCATTTAATAATAATAGGAGTTTTGAAGTTTTTATGTTCTCGCTTACGTACATATGAGAAAGTAAAAGAAAAACAATAGGTCTATTATAAGATTCAAAATAAAACCGAAAGAGTCCATAATAAGCAATCGCTTCGCAACTGACGTCATTTTTCTTATCCTACCTGTTTTTTTTTTTTCACATCAACTCAACTCGCAGAATCCTGTGATCTCACATGGAAAACCAAGGGAACCTTTTTTTTTCGATTTACCCTAATCTCGTTAATAAATAACGAACTCCAGTTATAATCCACATTGTTCACCTTTGGGATATTCATTTTATGCACAAGCATGGAGGCCCACAATGTACTTTACATGGATATCCACTGGACGTCCACAATGTCTGGCTTCAGGACATCCAATTTGTGGACATGCTATATACATCTGTTTGACATCCCCGGTTTTTTTTCGTTTTCTGTACATCCATTTCATGTCCAGTATGTCATGGGCATAAAACGGACTTACGAGGGCATGATATGGACGTCCTGCGCTGTTAGGGTTGTGTTCACAGTATATTTTCTTGTAACTCATATCAATCATAATGAAAAATAAGCAAACAAATTTCCGAAGTCCAAATTACCTACCTTTATCGAACTTTTATAAGAGACGAAATTGGGAACAATTTACGTGGTCTTTCTGGAAATAATTACTTTTGTAACTACGTGTTTTGTGCACTAACTAATGATTATACAGGCGATTAGATTTTGTTCTCATGTAAAGGAATCGTTTATGGTGGGACTGTCAAATTTTTAGAGCCCTTACGTCATTTTATACGGTCTCCCCGAAAAAAAATTGCCATGGGATGAAATTTGGCCCTGTACCTTACTATGTGTGGACGGTGGATGTGCTAACTTTGTGCAGGAATTTAAATTTCATTTTAATTTTTAAAACCTTTAGGCAATTTTAGCTCACGCCAGATAAATGACAATAGGATGATTGGTAGAATGAATAAAGTGAGAAGAAACGGGAAAACCCCGAGAACATCCATGCATACGGTGTTTGTTGATCAAAAAGGCACTCTAGCCGCTGAGTTTCCGCGGCCCTAACTTCGTGCAGGAGTAGTAGGAAACATATAAGCAAATTACGTTTGTGAAAGAAAGTAAAGTTGTGGTTTCGAGTATAATTCACAGTTTTTTGTATTGAACAATACTCCTGTTTTTGTAGTTTAAATATAGTTAAATAAATGGGTAATTTATTTTGTTACTCTCGGGGAAAATACAATGTCTGGTTCAGTTTATACCTACCTTATTCCACCTGGCACAAGGTACATGTTGGCTAGAAACACAAATACATGTACCATTTTCTACTGTGTCACATTTACTTATTATACAGTAGTACAATTATTATTCGACGAGTAAGTTATTACTTGACTGCTTAATGTTCGCAAGCCATTGAAATAGTGACTAAATCAGTGTTGTCAGGTTTTCGTTGCAATAGGTTCCTCAAAATACTGATATTTTAAAAATTTCCTGAAATGTAAGCTTTTAAAATTACTTGAAATGAAATGTAAAACTTGAAATAGAAATTCAACAAAATTTATCTTTTTTTACCTTCTTTTCCTTTTACCTGTCATGTATCTTACATTTCACGTTTTCCGGAAAACTTCCCTCAACCTGACAACACTGAATTAAATCTCTCAAAATCATGATTTCGTCGCTGAATTTGCAATACCTGCTATGTGCTGAAAAGTAGGGAAATTGAGTTTTTATGTGTCTTTCGAAAGAGAAACACACTCCCTTTCTTTTGAAATCTATGTGTAAATTATTTCATCCAAGGATTTTAAATTGGAAAAAGAGTATCTGCTGTGCTTGGTTTTGTAATTTTTGTTATGTAAAAAACAAGACTTTCGACAAATTGTCCTGGTACAATTTAATTAGATATAATTGCTAGTAGATATTCCCATTACTCATGGCAATTAAAATTCATTAATATCGAAATAAGTAAAAATAACAGGTATCTTTAAAATGAGTTTTATTGCTCTCCTGAAAAATTTGTTAAAATTAATATAGAAAGGTATTGCAAATTCAGCGACATTTTTTTTTTCATTTTATATCGAAACATCTATATATTGTTGACATCGAAACATCTGTATAGAACTATTGTTGCTTTTATATCCGAATAAAACCTCAATTCTTAAGTTACACTTACATTTCTCAAATATTCAATGATGTACAGCAATATCCCTTACACTTATTCTTATCGATGTTAATAAATCTGTAAATGGAGAGTGAGATGGAGAGTGAGAAGGCAATAAAAGTCTCGACTTACATATGATAATAAAATTAATCTAAATCATTACATACTGTAGTTATAGGATACTGTCAAGATAAAAGTAAAAAGGGATTAACCTAACCTGCGTTTTACTAACTTATGCCATATGTAACTCTTCAAAAATGCCAGATTGAACACATGAGCAGAATAGTGTGATCCAGAAAGTACTAGAGATCACTAATAAAATTCAAATTGAAACATGAGCAGAAAATTGTATGTGGTTAGTACTGAATACTTGCAGTGGCGGCTGCTTATAAGGTTGCAGTGTTGCACAACAACCACATTACTCTTTAATCCTTTTCTTCTTTTTACAAAACAATAAACGAACGAATTCAATTACTCTCAAGTATAGAATAAACAATATAATTTTCCTATCTATAGTGTTCAATAATGAAAAAAACACTTTCTTCGTCTATTTTTTAAAAAGTTTTAGGTCACCAGTGTAATAATGTTGTATAAAAACTTCTTTTGCAACTGAAAAATTGGAGTTTATCTTGTGTATCAGAATATTTTCGGCGACGATATGTAGTAAAGATAAGTTTTTTTTTATTCATTTAAAGAGGAACTTTGAATGAAAATACCGATCGGAATCTGCTGATGAGAAGTAGGTGCACAAGTTATTAAACATAAAAAGATATCGAAGTCACGAGAGAGTTAGGGACCAGACGGTTAGAGACCAGCTGTTTGGGTACCACAGAGTGTATTTTCAATTATATTGCAGAACTTTAATTCCGAATTTGGTGCTGATACTTTGAAGAGTATAGAATAATTTGTCTTTTACTGATATGGACTTCCACTTCTGATAGTTGTCCACGCATAATCATGGCAAAAATATTATATACTATATATAATTGATGGTGGATATTTTCTCAAACGGAGACTTTCTCGACAAGTCAACGTTCATAAGAAGCTTTCTGGTTTATTTTGCATTTGAGCTACCAACTAGTATGGTATTGTACTGTACAATCGATTGGTGACATTTTGTATCTCCTCTAAAAGCATTTGAGATGCTTGTAAAAAGTCTTCTTAAGAGGAATTCGATATTTGAAGCAACATTGAACATTCAAGCTGAAGTATATAATTCTAACGCAATTTTCATTTGTGATACGCACCCTTGCACTCAAAACTCCTTCAGTGGTATTTGGAAATAAGAAAATAAAGTTTATATTTCGTAAAATACATGGAATATTAACGCATATCAGAGAAACTATACATGTTTGTGTCACGTACTTTCCAGGAACATTTAAGAATTTAAAAGAAAATAAGGTTCAACTTTTATGTATGACTCGAAATTATGTGATACAAAAATATATTTTTGTCACACATATTTGGTGTTATTTACAAAATATAAACTACGTTTTATTTATTTCTTACTAAAATTTGAACCCCTTTTGCTTCTTTAAATTTCAGTTATGATATGGTGATTCAATTTCATTACAAAGGAAAATTAAACTTTTACAATCCCTCTGATGTTAGTATGTCAATAGGTTTTCATTTTGTCAATTATAATTTTAGAAAAATATTATTTTGTTACTTCAGGACTTTAGCTTGAGTATTTCTATTTAAAAGAAACAAAAAAAAACGGATTTACAGACGAAAACGAATAGAAAAAAATAAATGATCGATTTCCTTTTGAACAAATATTCATAATTAATAATTCACAATAATTCATTCATAATAATTAAAACAAAATACATTTTTATTCATTTTATCGAGAAAGCTATTACTGCCGTTTGTTTCTCTTGAAAGACATTCTCAATAAAATTTGAAGCTAAGCAATTTCCGAATGGTATACATGGCTCATAGTTGTTACTATAGCAGAACAATTCTGA